>JAGFPH010018054.1:0-14668 GCA_018207615.1 Philaenus spumarius | reverse complement strand
GCAAGGTATATGAATTGGTTGATTTCTATTATTATAATCCTTGAACCCTATAGTGATCCATAATTTTGAACCCTGGGCAGGTGAACTAGATTTCTACCCTAAACACTTGCATCTTTAGTTAGAGGGAATGCTTTGACTGCTACACTTCTTCTCTTATAGGATGCCCTCTGTTGCAGTAGTTTTCTTGGCAACACTAAGTTTGTCGTTACAAATTGTGTGGCTTAGTGAGGAAGCTTTGGGGGGAAACGTGTGACTCTTGAGGAGGAAACCCAATGATCTGAGTTCTCAGCACCAAAATGTTTAGTGTTATCTAAAGTCGAAGAAAAAAAGGTCCTGCCAAAGTATCGACAATTGTAATTAATACATCTACAACGGAAAACTATAAATCTTTAGCGACACAGTGGTAGAGATCATAAACAAGCGGAAACGCACGACGGAAATAGAAAGATAACCTACATATTGACATTGCGAGTAACCTTTTATATTTATCGTCCTTAATATATAAACCATCGTATTTCCTGGCGACTAGAAACTGTTTGACTGAAGTACACCAGTTGTATTTTAAGATGAAGAACATTTACTGTGTATTTCTTATTGTAATAACATGCATTGCTTTGTGCATCTGCAAGGCACCATTTGCGGTAAGTTTCATTGACATTTCACAATTTTAGTCACTAATTAATTTTATATATAATATCAATTATTTGTATTTATGGTACCATGAAATATTATTTATATAGAGCATTTTGTTAGTTTTTTTGTAATTCACTTTGCACAAATTTACAAGAGACAGAAAGTTTTATATTTTAGGGAAAAACAAAGTAAGTTTTGAGGATAACAATTTATAAGTGAAAAAACGTACCACCTAAACACATGTTATAAAATGTTTCTGCCTGGATGATTATTTATGTTTAAACGTATAGCATTGGAAATACATATAATATTGAGTAATCATTTTTTACACGTACTTTTCATGTAGCTTTCAATTAGTACATCAAATCTACCAATTTCAAAATGGTGAAAATGTCAAATTAATCACACAATTGTAATAATAATAATAATAATAATAATAACAGCCTATGCTTCAGTAATAAGCTTACAATAAATTTTTATCAAAACTGTCATATAAACTAAAGTGAACTTGTAACTGGCAGGTTGGAAACAAAACCACAAGATAATGCCCTTAAAAATTTCAAGAAATACTAAATTTTGGTGTTAGAATAAACAGAATTGATTTCTTTATTACAATTATTGATTCGTATTAAAACATAATTGATTAGCATTCCATCAATCACAGTTTTCTTATTTGAAGCAAATTTATTTTAACACAATTTATAGGTTAGGCTAATGCTTAAGTTACTCCTTAATATAAATAAATGGACTTCTTGTAATTTAAAATTAATTAGCTCCCCATCATATGCAATTATTGAAATTAATTACATTATGTTAATTAGTGGTATTAGTCAATGGTCAAAGAAGGCATATTTATATATCTGAAAATTCCTTTAGGGATATTGATATTTTTTCTAAATTATTAAAGTATTTATTACTAAAGTCCTTTAAATCTGAATATTGTGACGTATTCCTAAATTCAGGCCTTTATAAACTTAAATAATATTCAATTTAATACTTCCTTCCATGTTTAAATAACAACACAAATACCGCCAGAACTTAGGAATCTTTCAAAACTATATAGGTTCACGTGGCGCATGAGCACTGCAATAAATTGATTTTTAAACTGCAGGTTTCCAAATTGGGGTTGCCATGTGAACTGACTTAAAAAATATAAACTAATTTTATTTAACTTATTTAAACAAGTTACATTGATTTAATATACAAATTAAAAGCAATTATTATAAATATAAAAATATAACATGGATACATTTTTAATATGCGTTCACATGCACACACACCCTCACACACACTCCCCCACACACATACACCCACACACCCTCCCACACACCCTCCCACACACACATACACCCACACACCCTCCCACACACACATACACCCACACATAACTAAACTGAACATACGAAAAGTAATCAATGTAAAAAAATACAATGTACAAATTTGAACCCTCTTCCAATACCACGTCTGGACACCCTCTTGTATATTATAATGCCACGTCTGATCATGGCATTTACTTGGCAAGGCAAAAAACTGACATTGTCCATTAATAAGTTACTTGAACTATGACTTAGGTAGAACTATCTTATTGAATAAGACGTTCTAATTATACTAACATAGGATATTTATTTCAATAAAAACAGATTTATAATCTTCATTAACTCCCATATTGCATAAAGAACAAAAATCATTTGTCACTTCAAACCAATATTTGTAATTTAAATTAATTAATTCTGTCCTATACTTCAAAACCCATTTTGTTTCTCTGAAATTTTTGTATTATATATTATTGTTAAGTTAAAATATAAATTTTCGCCTGTAATTAGATAAATTGCCAGTAAACAAAGTTATATGTTTTTTTAAATCGCAAAAAATTAACTCTAATTTTACAAATTTACAAATTTGTTTTTTAGTAAAGCTAATATTGATTAAGAAGTTTTATTTTTAACTGAATCTCTGATTTCACTTATTAAATTTAAATAGGTATTGAAGGTTTGTTGTAAATAGTAGTATAAGTCATATAAATATTGTTGAAAATTTAGTATTTTTTATAGAAAGTGAGGGTAAGAGGTACTATGATACTTGTTTACATGTTATAATTTATCACAGTGGTAATTCTTAAACTACAATGCATACAATAATGGGATATTCAAATAGTAGGTAAATTTACCAAATAAAAGATTTTTATATTGAAAAACAAAAATTAATAATTTATTAAACTTCTCCAAAAACATAAAATAAAATATTTCCTGTTTGGAAACTCTACAACAAGTACAAAATATCAGTTATAATTACTTACAATATTTTCTTAATATTGTAATGCAGAACAAGTAATTTATTTTAACTTAATTTTTTCTGATACTTTAATCAAACGGTTTTTAATCAGTTACTTTTTATATTTTATTTTATTTAAATTGACTCTAAAACTTTATGAATTTACTTTAAATTATTTTACAATTTTAATTTAATCTAACATAATAAATAATTCAGTATAATCAATACATTTGATCAGGCAAATTTTAACAGGGACTAACGTATTCACGCTCTCTACCAACCTCTTTACAATTATCCAGCCGTATCGACGCTAGTGGTGACGTCAGCGGTTGATTCACGATGTCGGGTTACAGGTGAACTGCGTGCTGTTTCTGTTGTCGTCTTGTTAAAGGGTGTTGTCCTGTTGGGTCTAGTTGTTCGATGCTGGATGTCTTCTTAAAGTTGGTTTTGGTGATGGGAAGTCCTGGGTTCGGTATTTCCTCGAAGTTACGATCGCATGTCAGTGAAGTTCGCCTGTTGGTATCCTGGAGTCCAGTCCTGAAAGTTCGATGAACTACTTCATTTAGTAACTACCGTCTTGACTAGTAGTACTAAGTCCTGTCGAATTTTTCTAGAATGTCCAAAAAACGGTCAAATTTGTTGTAACTAAGTTGCCACTGATTTTACGTAATTTAACGTCGTAATTATGCTGACATTCTAATCGTCCAGTCGTAATCTCTAAGTCACACTTGTAAAATTTATTACTAGAGTTGACAGTTGTCAAATCTCAAAAATCCAAGAAGCTCCCGGTTCTCCCGGGTTAAAGTATTTATAGTGCCGTTTGCAACTATAGTTGCGGACAACCTAACTCTGAACCAAAAGGTTAGGTAAGAAAAGGTTAGGGTCTTCCGCCCATCCGACCCTAATTAGTGACGCTTGGCTGCACTCAACGAGAACAAGTACTAAGTGCCTAATACCAAAAAGTCAGTTAAATTATTGTCCAAAATTATTAAAAACCATGATCATATTACATTTTTTTATTGAGTATTTAAATTTCGATTATTTTTATACTAAACTTGATGTAAATCGGCCAATTTTGACCAACTTGTACCGACAAACTAGTTTTTTTTCTAAACTAACTTTGAATGAACAGTGGAACTAAAATACAATTCATATAAAAACGTAAGCATATGGAGGGACAAAAAATACTCTATGTATGATTGTAATAATTTTTTACTGCTTCATAACCAGAACAAATCGCCGGTTTCAAGGAAAATTTGAAAACTTAATAATATACTATGAAACTTAATTTAATATACAATAAATACAAAATAATACATAGCGACAATATAGTTAATGTACTTGAGCGAGAATTAGATTGTCTTATATCATGTTTTATTTGTATTTACCATAGTTATATTTTAGGAATATACATAGTGTCCAGTAATTACGCGATCAAACTTCGGGGAATAGTTCTATGGATCAAAATAAGAAAAAGAGTTTATGTAATCATACGCCCGAAAAGCTTTGTTTTCCATATATCCGCCATTTTGTTTTTTGTACAAAATAATTCAAATCTAGAGAACGGTTTGACTGATTGAGTTCAAACTTGCGAGTAAAACAAACAACCCTTATCTTTGGCGACAAAATACTTGTTGGACAGTTGGTGATTTTCATTATTTGTTGTGTGAATAACTATGGCAGAACCGACACAAGCGTCTCCCGAAAAGTATATTACGAGTTGAACTCATAATTCATATTCAAGTGGTGAGCGACGAATTATTTTACACGTTTACGGAGTGCTTCGTATGGAAAATTCGGAAATGAGCAAGAGAAACATCGTGGATAGAGTTCGAGTTTTAACTGGTGCCAGCAGAACTACTATCGAACAGCTGAAAAAAGAATTTGACAACGGCCCGTTCGTTACTCCGGGGAAAAAACGGCTAAATCAGCAGGGGCAACAAACTCGTATGAAAACCTACACCGACTTCCAAAAAACTGTAATCAGAAGGAAGGTGCATGAGCTTTATAGGCAAAACAGACCGTCGCACAAATGATCAACGAAGATCCAGACCTACCAAATGTCACTGATCGAACCGCAAGACGACTACTCAACGACTTGGGATTCAAGTTTGAAAAGCGACAAAGATAGCCTTTTCTTATCGAGCGGGAAGACAACGTGCAGTGGAGGAGGAAATATTTGTTAGAAGTAAAAAGATTTAGAGAGGAAGGGAAACAAATATTTTACCTAGACGAGTCTTGGTGCAATGCTGGCCATACTACAAAGAAGGCTTGGACCTCTCGATATAAATAAAGTCAGCAAGACAAGCCCACATGAACGGCGAGACAACAGGGCTGCGAGACTTGCCGGGACGAGGGGGCACCTTATAATTGTTCACATTGGCAGTGAAGATGGGTTTTTGAGAGATCCGACCACGATCTTTTTTCCACGATTTTTCACTTCTACTTTTTATCCCTAACTATCCAGTAATTTTCTTGTTATCTCCCAATTTTGTTACACCTATGTTTCAATTAAATTCACATGTTTTATTGAATATAATTTTTAATAAAGTGGATAGACCTGTCTCCACGTTTCCTATTGGCTCTTGCAACCCGCTGATGCGTTATTTTGCTTCGGCTAATTTCACCATTCTTCTTTCCTTTTCGCTTGTAACTTTTCACGGATTCACTCGATTTCCTAGCGCGTGAACTTTTTGAATTATGTTCGTCGTCTTCTTTCTTCTCTAACTTGGTCGTGCGATGTCTGGTTTGTGATCGCGACTCGCACGTGTCTTTACCGTGACCTCTTCCGGAAAAGTCTCTGGTTTTTAGTTTCTCACTATTTTCCTTTATACAAGTTATAGTTTATGTTTGTTGTGCTTACTATTCGTTGTTTCACTTTAATCTGTTTAGAGTTTCTTCTGGTTTTAGGAGTTTAACGATTTTTCATTTTTTTGGCGATAGTGAATTTCTCGGAATTTATTTTATATACTGGATTTTTATTACGTATCTAATACCCATTTTTTGTTTTATTTACTGCTTAAACATTTTATTTTACCTTAAAGGTTTGAAATTGATAACCCTTTTGAATTAATTAAATTTCAAAATTTTATTTTACTTTGCTTTACTACTTTTTATTCTTTATCACGACCTTAAGTTATACTTTAAAAAACTGTATTCCTTGTATACTATATTAAAGTTCAAACTTTTTTATATTCTCTAGTTTTTACATTTTTCAAATTTCGTTATTTCTCTACGCCCTATTTATTTATCTTGTAAAGCCTAAAAAACCCTTTTGTTTTTTTAAACTAGAGGAATTTTGAAATTTTCCAGAAACATTACATGTTAGTAACTTTAATATTACATCATTTTTTGATTAGGTAATCTTAATAAGTGGTTAGCGTAATGCATTTCCAGAAAACACACCAAATACAAATTATTCCGGAATTCTGGTCTTTCCTAGGAACTCATGATATATTTTTCTAAGTTACATGTCCATTTCTAACAAGTCGGGGTTCAACAGTTCATTCTAGCAAATAACGCTCCGCTCGAATTAACTTGTCAAGCGTGCCCTACATACGATGCAAATTCTAATTTTATAAATTTAATTATAAAACAGAAAATCCAGGAACCACAACGGATTTTTACTGTTGTAATACAGTTGTTTTTCAGTATTAATATAAATAAAAATGTAATTTATAGATATTTTATTTGTATGTAAAATTGTTCCTATACATCGACGATGTATGTACCTAATTTAACTGTTTAAAACCCATTGATCCATGTTTCTCTAACATTCGCAGCCTCTAAACAGGCAGCACTTGGACGCTGCATTATTTAATTTCTTTTTGTCATTGGGATAAAAATGTATAAGATTTTTGTTGACACTGGTAATTTTTATTACACTATTGTTTTTATTAAAATCTACTTTAAATTGTAACGTGTATTAGATCGCTAGATTTTCTTTTTTGTGAATATTGTATTATTTTAATTATTTTCTTAATTTTCTTGTTTTGTGCTGTGATAAAAGCAATGCAAATAATTTTGTTTTAGCGGCTCACTTGCCCTACTCAACATACATAGTAGGTTACAACTGTTGTACATAATGTATAATTTGTTTTGTCAATTAATTTGTGTGTAATGATGTTTTAAAATGTTTTATTATTGATCAAACAGAACTAGTTGAATACACGTATATCGTAAACGTGATTGTTTAACGAATCGTAGCCTAATAACTGTCACACCAGTTATAACATAATAATTAAAATGAATAACACAACGAATGGCCTAAGGGTATTGCTATATTTATTTATATAGTTCTGATTGTTACTTATAATAATTTACTTTCCAGGGTCCATATGATATTGTTTTCAGATCTGCGTTTAGATGTTCTAATGATACAGATGCTTTTACGTTCAGATTTAGAATTGGCAGACTGAATAGAACTCATTTTGTATACAACGACACACTCACTACAAACACAGGCATAAGGGATACTATGAAAGTAAGTTAATTATTTTTACAAATTTTTCAATTTTTATCTTAAAAATAATACTAATATACTGTGCCGGTCGTAAAGAAATAATGGTTTGGAATCGTACGGTACCTAACAAAGACTGCACATGTGTTAAATTAAAAAAAAAGTAAAGTTCGATGACCTTACCTTTAGTAAAGAAATTCAGTATCACATGAGTTCGCTATTTACAGGCAGACAAAGAAGTACAATCTTTGTCAACATTATTGGCTCTGATAATACTGTTAAACAAAGAGTTGAGCTGGAAATGTATCTTCTCGTTCAACAAGGAGCATGGGTATAAAATAGTAGCTTTATAAATGTGGAATTCTTCAATTACGTTCATGGTTGGTCCTTTGGAGCATTTTTAAAAATTTGCAAATTATTATGAATATTGGTGCGAGCAAAACAAGGAATACTTTTCACTTTGTTTAAATCAGCTTCTTCTTGTAACAGTAAAGGAATACCTTTCACTTTGTCTAAATCAGCTTCTTCTTGTTAGTTACTGGACGGGCTCACTACAAGGAATGCAAGGACTGTAGTAGGGGGTTTAGCTCTACTGATTCAGTTTCTACGGCTGGTTTAGAATAGAATAGAATAGAATAGTTTTATTTTGCTTTTAAACATTTGTTTACAATGTAATTAGCAATAGTCCATTAAATTTAAATTCTTAAAATCTGACATTTCTTAAAATTTAACATATTTCTTAAAATTTAACATTTCTTAAAACTTATCACTTCTTAAAATTTAACATTTATTTATTTAAATCAGAATTCATATATTCCTCTAATGAATAGTAGGTGCTTTGTTTCAGGAAATCAGATATACACATTTTGAAATTCTTTTCAGTCAAAGATTGTATAGTACCTGGCAGCTTATTATATAACTTAATTTGTTGAAAACTGTGGCTTTTATATGATCTCGCAAGCCTGTTAAGAGGGGTAACCAAATCCTGTTTATTTCTAGTGTTGTATCTATGTCTTGAGATGTGTTTAACAAACTGTGAAATATTCTGATTAACATAAATCAAATTTGAATAAATATATAAAGAGGGCAATGTCAAAATCTGTAATTTAGAGAAATTAGCTCTACAAAACTCTCTATCTGATAAACCTGCCAATATTCTTACAGCTTTTTTTTTGTAATAGAAAAACTTTGAAAGTGAGACTGGAATTACCCCACAGCCTAATACCATACATCAGCAGTGAATGAAACAAGCCAAAATAAGTCATCAGCAGGACATCAAAACTGACAACCAATTTAAGTTTTCTCATTAAAAATAATACCCTCGAAAGGTTTTTACATAAAGCATTTATATGTGGTTGCCAGGTAAGCTTATTATCCAAGTACAAACCCAAAAGTTTTACATGTTTTACATCACCATCATCTATAACTCCACTTCTGAGTGAAAACAGTATATACTCGGTCTTGCTATCATTTATCTTTAAGCAGTTTGCATCAAACCAGGTTTTAGCTTTTTCCACAGAATGTTTTAGTAAAGCATTTGTCACAACACAATCTTCATGAGAACACATTCATGTTGTGTCATCGGAATATAAGACTGACATGGAGGGGATGTTACAGCCAAAATAATTGACAAAGATTAAAAAAAGGAAAGGTCCCAAAACAGAACCTTGTGGCACTCCCGAGATTACATCTTCACAACCAGACACATCATTATTGCTTACAACCATTTGCTTCCTATTGCTTAGATATGACTCTATTAATTTTAATTCTATGTGTTTTATGCCATAGTATCCAAGCTTACCACACAACTTTCTGCGCGATATACAATCGAAGGCTTTGCTTAAATCAATCAGGCACATACCAGTAACAAGTCTATTCTCAAATGATGATAATAAGTGACTAACAATAGTCTCAACAGCCATGGAAGTTGAATACTTAGGCCTAAAACCATATTGGTGCTCATATAGCAAATTATTGTCTATAAAGTAGTCATATAGCTGAACAAAAATACACGATTCTATTATCTTACTCAGTATAGGAACTAAAGCGATAGGTCTATAACTCTCAGGAAGATTTCTATTTCCCTTCTTATAGATAGGAATTATTTTTGTTAACTTTAGACAATCAGGAAAAGTTCCATCAGTTAAAACCAAATTAATTAAATATGTTAATGGCAACAATATCACACCTACAATGTGCTTCATGATAGAATTTGATAAATCATAAACATCTCCTGCATGAGATGAACTAAACCTATTAACAAGATCAAGTATAGTTTTAGGTTCTACTTCTTTCCACATAAAATTTCTATTTGGAAGACATGTTGGTTCTTTAAAGTTAGTCAAAGGCTCAATATAATTAGTGTCATTTGAAATATCCTTACCAATACCAATATTCACAGAGACATTTGCAAAATAATTATTCAATGTATCCACATCTACAGGTACCGACAATTTAGCTGGTTTACTGGAAGATTCTTCTTTGATGATACGCCAGGCAGCTTTACACTTATTGTTAGAGTTATTTATAATGACATCATTTGCAGCAATTTTAGCATCCCTAATGGCCTTGTTATATACCTTTTTAAATGTTTTGAATTTTTCTCTGTCCTTGAGGTCACCACTGAGCTTCCACTTATCAAACAAAATCAAGAGTATATCACGCATAGATGCTATGTGTGGGGTAAACCATTTTCTATTACCATTACACTTAACGTTCTTAGGTCTGTCTCTGACATTCAACAAAGGACAATTTAAATCAAAGTAAAACATCAAATACAAAGAAAATACTCAAAAGCTTTGTTTACATCACCAATACCAAACAACTGTGACCAATCCAAACATGACAAGCTAATCTCAAAACTATCCAATCTAGGTAATGTGGTCAGACGCTTTGTAATAATATTATCTGACCTACTGCTGTCAAGTTTCACACTATTCACAAGATCTAATTCAAATTCAGTCCATACACCAGCATGATCTGAAAGGATATCTTGATCTAAAAGAGAGCAGTTATAACATTCAGATCGTTTGTTAGTTGCTAAGTTATCCAAACATGCTTCATTTCTGGTTGGTTTGTTATTAGTACAATATAAGTTTAGTGATCTAAGCAAATTTAAGAAATCCAGAGATTCAGTCTTCTCCTTGTCCAGAACATCTGCATAGAAATCCCCCGCAAGTACAAAGTATCTAAATTTAATCCCCATTAAATAATTTAATAGTTTTTCTAGATTCTGTAAGAAGAGCTCTACATTTGAGCTAGGTGTACGATATACTGAGACAATAACAAGGTCAAAGTCAGATACACTGACAGCAGCAGCCTCACATAAGAAGTTTACACTCATCTTAGTTACATCAATTTTTTCAAACTTAATATTATTTTTAACATAAATGGCGGCTCTACCATGAGTCCATGGAGCTGCTCTGCAGTAAAAACTCGCTGGGGAGAAACCAGTCGGTACATAGAAGGGAATCTCCTCTTCTGCTAGCCAGTGTTCGTTTATACACAAAATGTCTGCAGGTTTTCTGTCAAGAAAGGTTGTGTGAGAATATCAGCTTTTTTCACTTTGTCTAAATCAGCTTCTTCTTGTAAGGTACTGGACGGGCCCACTTCATATTCAGAATGCAAGGACTGTAGAGGGTTTAGCTCTACTGATTCAGTTTCTACGGCTGGTTGTGTGAGAATATCAGCTTTTATCACTAATGTCTAAATCAGCTTCTTCTTGTAAGGTACTAGTAGGGCCCACTTTATATTCAGAATGCAAGGACTGTAGAGGGCTTAGCTCTACTGATTCAGTTTCTACGGCTGGTTGTGTGAGAATATCAGCTTTTCATTAATGTCTAAATGAGCTTCTTCTTGTAAGGTACTGGTCGGGCCCACTTCATATTCAGAATGCAATGATTTGCCACGCGCAAACCTCCCTCCGCTTACTGATTTAATAAATACAACCTTTTGTTGTTGAATTTAATTGGCTTTGTAAGCCACCTTTTCTGTTAACTTTAAAATTTTCCCTCATCAAATAACACCCAAGCGTTTTCAGGTCTTATTTGATGTTGTTCCCTAGTACTACTCCGTTAGAACAATTTGAGAACATTTGAGAGGTTTGGCGAGGGCAAGAAAAGGAAAACCTTTTGTTTCCAATTCTTAAGTTTTTTCAATTTAAATTAATAAGACTTTTTTGTCTTTTGTGTAGTACACTAGCTCATTTCTAGACTCTTTTTCGGGATCGTTCCCTTTGGAGTTAAATTTGTAGTGATCCGTGAATAACTCACCTGCTGACTTAATTACACTAGAGCACTGAATGGTTTTAGGATTATTTTGATTGGATTCGTAAATTATATATTCAAAATTTTCTATTGAAAACACAAAACGATTTATTGATTAAAAACATAAATGCATTGATTTTGAAACTACAAATTATTATTTTCAAAAAACACAATGAAATTTTATTAATATTTAACTTATATTTATCTATATCGAAAAGTAGCAAAGTGATTAATTATTTTATTAATTAAAATTTTTATATTAATGATTCTATTATTTACATACCACGATTTGCCATTGTGAGTAATGAAATTTCCTAAACGAGTTTACTTTATTCAATTTCCCCAGAATCTACTTGAATTTATTTATTTTGCAAAAAGGGATTTATTTAAAATTATAAGTAACAATGATGGTTTGCCACTTACAGAACACAAGAAGTTCGACGCGTAATCCTTTCTGTTTGTTTGAAGCACTTTAAAGTTGTTCTCCTTGGTCCCCGGAATGGTTTCTTTGGTTTATAGTTGTCTTCTCCTGGACTTTATTAGATTTGTCCTCTCCTGGTTTATTGTAGTATCTTTTGGCAAGATGGGCCGTTTATATGGATATTCTTCTACCGAAATTATCACGAACAAACTTTGCTTTAGGCCGGAGCTAGTAAGTAACGCACACCGTAACCCGTCACACTTCAACTTTCTCTAAATACTCTCGGAGCTCGGTCAGATGTTTAATCGTTGGCGGTTCGTCCTAAACTGATGTTAGAGGGGATGCGCGCTGCGTTCCTCAACTTGTTTCTTGTCAAACGAGCATCTTCCTCTAGGTGACAAGAAATTCTGATTTCTTGCTTTAGAAATATATTTTTTGGTTTTAATATATTCCCTGATTTATTTGATGAATTTTGGTGCCTTTATTCCTGTCGATTAGGCCTAATTTAATTATTATCTTCATTTATTGAATTACGGTATATGCGCTGTTTCGTTGTACGTAGTACTTCCTATGACGTAACTTCCTTCTGGGTGCTTTGGTCTTGAGTTCCTGTCTGAACTTGTCGATTTGCAATTTTGGCATTGATTTCATCCAAACTATATAACTTCTTTTTGCGTGGTCGGATTTTGATTTTGTTGACTTCTATGGATTGATTGACGTTTTCTGGTTTCTATGGAATTCGAATGGCGTTTCTACTCCTCTTCATTCTTGATTTATGGACTTCGTTAGTTTTGTTTAAACTTTGAAATTTATTTCTCGTAAATTTGAAATTTTTCAATTTTTCTTGCTTTTATCTTCTTCGGTTGGTCTTGAAACGCGCTGATCTGGTGTTGGATTTTTATTGTGTTTCTCTAATTGCCTTCGTTTGGTTTTCGACGTTTCATTCCCCCCTTTAAAGCTCTTTTCATATCTCACATGGCATTACAATTTATTACACATATATATATAACCTATTTTATCAATATTTTCCTTCTATTATACTCCCTTGTATTTATTTTGAATTAATAAAGTTTTTTATTAATTTATTTTATTTTTACAAAACTACTTATTTATTTATTTTGAACTTTGGCTTGATTATGCCCTATTATTGACTCTATTAAATTCAATTTTTTATGATTTAATTACATTTGAACTTTATGAGTTATTGGCCCTTTTATGCCCAAGAATGAATTTAAACTTTATTTTTTAGCTATTCAACTTTATAACTTTATATTTTTTATTACTTTATTTTCTTAACTCTTTTTAACTCTACAAATGACTCTACTTTGTTTTTGGATTTTATTCAAATTCTGCCAATTCAATTTGTTTACGCTTACATTTTTTTCTATAATTTTTTAACAAATTATCATAACAAAATTATTTTTATTACTCCTTGCTTATTTAACTCTCCTTTCAACATAAATCTAATAATAACAGCTTTTTTAATAATATTACAAACCACTATCTTTTCAATGTTAAATCATTTCAACCAAATTTAGACAAGACTGGACAAGTCGATGCCTGTCTGAAACTGCAAGTTTTTGGCTCGATCTTGTCGCTAAAGCATACGTCATCGTCTGTACGTATTCAACTAACACAATTTTAGTTAATTCTTCAAAATTATTAATACAGATTCTGTTCACATTGGAAACTACTTTTTTATCTTAATTTTGGGCTTTTTTAGTCACCCTTTGCCTTTAATCTTTTTTTATTATGAATTTGAATTTATTTTAATTAATGTAATTAATTAACCCCAATTGAATCGGTCGATTGGCCGCTTCAGACTGTAGAGGGTTTAGCTCTACTGATTCAGTTTCTATGGCTGGTTGTGTGAGAATATCAGCTTTTTTCACTTTGTCTAAATCAGCTTCTTCTTATAAGGTACTGGTAGGGCCCACTTCATATTCAGAATGCAAGGACTGTAGAGGGTTTAGCTCTACTGATTCAGTTTCTACGGCTGGTTGTGTGAGAATATCAGCTTTTATCACTAATGTCTAAATCAGCTTCTTCTTGTAAGGTACTGGTCAGGCCTACTTCATATTCAGAATGCTATGACTGTAGAGGGTTTAGCTCTACTGATTCAGTTTCTTCGGCTGGTTGTGTGAGAATATCAGCTTTTTCACTAATTTCTAAATGAGCTTCTTCTTGTAAGGTACTGGTAGGGCCCACTTCATATTCAGAATGCAAGGACTGTAGAGGGTTTAGCTCTACTGATTCAGTTTCTACGGCTGGTTGTGTGAGAATATCAGCTTTTATCACTAATATCTAAATCAGCTTCTTCTTGTAATGTACTGGTCAGGCTCACTTCATATTCAGAATGCAATGACTGTAGAGGGTTTAGCTCTACTGCTTCAGTTTCTATGGCTGGTTGTGTGAGAATATCAGCTTTTTCATTAATGTCTAAATGAGCTTCTTCTTGTAAGGTACTGGTGGGGCCCACTTCATATTCAGAATGTAATGACTGTAGAGGGTTTAGCTCTACTGATTCACTTTCTACGGCTGGTTGTGTGAGAATATCAGCTTTTTTCACTAATGTCTAAATCAGCTTCTTCTTGTAAGGTACTGGTTGGGCCCACTTTA
>JAGFPH010018053.1:3171-16815 GCA_018207615.1 Philaenus spumarius | reverse complement strand
AAGTCGAAAGTGCCCAACGGGCCAATAGAAGTTATCACTTCAAAAATAGCTATCTATAGCTTCAAAAATTGTTTACATGGAAACTGACCTATGGCATCACAGAAGCGTTGCACCACATTGCCTTGTGTTGCACAAACTTATATTAAGTCACTTTTTATTCATTTTGAAAAGTGCATAATTTGTTAATTGTAATTTATCAGTTTAAAAGATTCTAAACTGTATATCAATTTTCTTAGAGTAGGTTCCTCAATTAAATTTTCCTTTAAATTTTCCTTATATACGAAATATTAAACCGTTTCCATACTTTTCGAACACCTGGTATATATACATCAACTACTTTTTATAAGTTCTGTTTACTAACAAAAATGTGTCCGTCCATCTCTTTCTCCAAAATGACTAAAGTGGGGTATACAGTAAAGCAACAGATGTCTATATTTTTGATTGGGTGTGTACTACTTAACAAACACAACAAACAAAGCATGGGGTCCCTTCTTTTTCTCTGCTCTCAGGACACATTCCTAAACTGACTGTACTGTTTTTATTGCACCTCTATCCCAAAAAGCATGACATCAAAACGGTTAAAGATTGTAATTGAAAATCTAATTATTTGTGTTGCAGGAAAACCAATACACCAGTATTAAAGATTTTAGTATCATCAGTGTTGTATGGAAACATAGAAGAAATACAGAACAAAGGCATTCATTTATTTAGTTACAGAACTCACAGCTCTCCGGAGGATTTAAAACTGATCATCAACAGATTAAAACCTAAACAAGTATTTCCGATTTCTCAGGCAAACAATGCAATTCTACAAGACTTTTTACAGAGAATTAACTATCAGAATACAACAAATAATAGTATTAACAAGCGGAAAGATTTCTGGAAAAATATTGGCAACTGGGATAAGTTGTGTAACGCTGACGTGCATAGTGGACAAAAGTCTGTGGATCTAAATTCAAATGCCAGAGTAATTACTCAACCGAAGGATAGAATAGAGACGATCAGTATAAGCGGAGAAAGTTCCGTTGACAATGTAATATCGCAAAATACGTTGTTAAGAAACGACCAATTAAGTACAAACGATGTCATTGGAAATCTTAATAAAGAAAAATGTTCTGATGTAAATAACGTCCCGATGAACAGTGACGATGATTGTATCAGCCTTGGTAGTAGTTGGGCGGAGTACTCTAGTTTGGAAAACGTAGGAGTCGCAACGAATCATAAACCTGAAGAAGAGGATTCAGATTGCGACGTGAAGGTTCTACAAAGGAAACACGGAGTCAGAAGTGGAAAGATAAATAAACCGATGTGCAAAAAAGAAACAAAACGCTCTAGTGATCTGAAGAAGACCTTATTGAATTTAAATTATAAGGTTGAAGTGTGCAACATTGTCGAATCGGTTAATTTTTTACAAACGCTTGGATTGAGACCGACTTGGAAAAACCAAATACTTTACAAGTCTCCGGAAAAGTTAACTGGGCTGATACGAGAGAATCGTAGAAAACCACACCAGAACAATAGACCGAGCTAAATTATAGAGAATTATTAGGTTTTGAAATTTTAGAAATTGTAATTTATTTTTGATACCCAATATGTATTTGGTTAGGACACAAAAAATAGCCAGCATACATTTATTTCATGGGAGAAAATTTATTTTATGTAGTAAATATAAATTATTTTAATATATGAATTAAGATTTTTTTTATTCATTAAATGAGTACTATTTAATATATTATTTCACATTATAAACATTTTCAGTTAGTGTTTCAGTAATCATACTTGTATATATGTACAAAATATGTATTTTTAATATATTATCACCACCATTATCATTCGAAAAAATATTAAAATTAATCCTCGTCAATATATGTGTAAATAGACTTGTATAATTTTTAGTTCCTATTGAGAAAATTATTTTTGAAATAGTAATAATTCATAGTATTGAAGTGTTGGTGTTACAGCTGTTCTCTTGTCATTTGAGATCAGCTGTTCAGAGTGTTTATTTTGTTTGTAAGTAAGGCTGACAACAGACGAGACACCGGTGTACGGGACACTGTCCCGGTGTCCCAGCTTCTCGCAGGGAGAGACACCGTAAAGCCACAGAATCTGGTAGCGCGCTACTCAGTGTATCATCTGTTGACACACATTTAATTGATAGTACATTTAGTGTCCCGTACACTGCCCGTACACTAGTGTACCGTACACCGGTGTCTCGTCTGTTGTTAGCCTAACTCGCAACCTATTATCAGAATTTCGAATGCAGGACATGAATTCCCGTGTAATGTAAAATTACTTAACTGTTTATAGTTTGAGTGATAGTGGTTAAGATTAAGATATTTTGATTTATGGAGATAAAATATTTATAAGAGATGTTATAACATACGGTTACAAAAATATGAATAAAATAAAAATTAATTGAATATATAATATAGGTTAACTATTTTCAAAAGTATATTTAAAGTTAATTTTCCTCTAGGGGTTGTGTCCGTCCGGACTGGAAGGTATAATAAAATACAAATTAATTTAATATATAATATAGGTTAATTATTTTCAAAAGTATAGTTAAAGTGAATTTTCTTCTAGGGGTTGATAACATACGGTTACAAAAATATGAATAAAATAAAAATTAATTTAATATATAATGTAGGTTAGTTATTTTCAAAAGTATATTTAAAGTTAATTTTCCTCTAGGGGTTGTGTCCGTTCGGACTGGAAGGTACTTTTAAGTGAGGTTAGGCAAGAAATAAAAATACGTCGATTGTTTTAGAAAAAACCTTGTTAATAAATATACTGCTTCTAATTGAAGAAATTATATATTTATATTTACAGGAATTGAGAATATCTAAAACTATTATAAGATAGTAAATGTTCATCTATATATATAAAAGCGAAGTACCACTGACTCACTCATCTCAATTTCTCAAAAACTACCGAACGGATTGAAATGAAATTTGGTATGTAGCTCCCTCTAGGGCCATAGGTGTTAAATAAAAAAGGGTTTTAAAAAAATGGAAATTTTAGGGGGGTTTGGGGGATCAAATTTATTAAAAAACTATTACTTCAAAACTACGGAACGGATTGGCATGAAATTTGGTATGTAGCTTCCTCTAGGGCCATAGGTGCTTACTAAGAAAGGGTTTGGAGAAATTCAAAACTTATAAAGAATACAATTACGTTAAAAAAAACTGAAAATACCAACCACCACGGGCAACGCCGTACGGGTCAGCTAGTGAGAGCATAAAATTAAGTTCATTTATAACATAACATATTACCCCACTGTATGATGTTTTGTAGTTAATAGTCAGTCCATTTTAGAAGTACGCTATGGGTGCTGATTCGCCTCTTGCCGAATGAAGAGTATATCTTCCAAAATCTTCTTAATCCATTTCTTTTCTTAAAATGAATTTTGTTAACCAACACCGCTGAACTGTTTCCATCATATTTCTTTACAATTAAACACTTTTAAAAAGATTCTAAGGACTTAACCAAAAGTCTTACCCAGAGAACATGACCATTTACTTTCAAGGCTCAGAATAGAAAAAGGATTAGACTGTCTCTTTGGCTGGAAATTGTCCTGGCGGAAATTTTAGTTACTTGATTTCATGATCTTTCAAGTTATAGATTATACGAGGGCGTTCAATAAGTAAAGAGACAAATAGGCGTAGTGTTAAAGTGTTTTATTATATATAGGTAAAACTTTTTCAACATAATTCCCTCCCCCCCTCCCTTACATTATACACTTTTCCCATCGTCGTACCAGCTCTTTTTATGCTTTCAGCAAAATTTCAAATCTCTTACCTTGCAAAAATTCTTTCATAGGTCCAAACAAGTGAAAATCTGACAGAGACAAATCAGGAGGGTGGGGTAGGATTTCCCAGTTCAACCTTTCAATAGTTTCATAAGCATTGTCTTGGAAAAAAAGCACTCCTATAATCTGCAAACCCCGTCTCTTACTCACTTTTGCTTCATTAACAGTAGGCCTACGCTGAGTTTCCAGATAATGGAAAGTACTACAATGGTAAGCAAGACTTTTCCAGCTTTTGGTTGGGTTTTGAATTTTTTCCTTACAGGAGAAGACGCATGTTTCCATTCCATGCTTTGGCGCTTGGACTCGGGCTCAAAGTGTTGTATCCAAGTTTTATCGCAAGTGACAATTCTTTCCAAAAAAGCTTCTTCTTCTTCCTGATTACGTCTTTTCAGTTCCTGGCAGATTTCAAGCCTGACATTTTCGTGGTTGTCAACAGTTTTGGGAACCCAACAAAATAGTGCGCATGTTTTGAATGCGTCATGAATGATCGAGTGGACGGTGCCTACACTTGTATGACAAGTTTCAGCTATTTGAGCCACTGTAATTGTTCGGTCTTCCTTGAAAAGAGTTTCGATTCGGTTTTCCATCAAAGCATTTTAAACCTCAATCAGTCGGCCTGAACGTTGCACATCACTCACATTTGTTCGGCCAAGTTTGTACCGAGCTATCCACTTTATAAACGTTTGCACGGTTTGTACAACTTTTCTCATATTGTCTTTTCATTCTTGAATAAATTTCAGATGGTTTTGTTCCTTCAGAAAACAAAAATCTAATAACAACTCGTTGCTCTTCCAAAGTGCAATCTTCAAGAGAACTCGTCATTTTCAAAACATTGCAAAAATAAACAAACGTTAAACAATGACAAAACACCTGTATTAGAATGTTGGCAGTGTTGCCAACTCACAATATTGGTAGGAATAGTTATAAAATTTCCCAGATGATTGTTTTTGAACGTGGAAAGGTTTGTCTCTACTTATTGAACGTCCTCGTATGCACATAGTAATGTTTTTTCTATGTTCACCTAGACGTCACTCACTGATGCACTTGTACCTGTTCCCCTTAAACTGTTCTCTGTCTATGTTTTCATTTATTTATTAAGCTCTCAGATTAAACTAGGCTCACAATTGAACTATTATGTCTGACTTATGGTCTTGATGAGAAAATATATTTCTTTGATCGAATTGAACACGTTACAAATGTAGAGGCTAAAATTAACAGATTTCGAGGTAAGGGTGTAACAAAACTAGATATACTTTCCTGTAGATTTTACATTTATAATTAACTTACACAGTACTGTGCCAAGACAAGTTCCATTCATTTCCCCCCTCTCCTTTATGACAGCGATATGAAATGTAGAAAATATATTGAAATCCACGGCAACATATTATGTTGGACAATTATTATTGCACTTATTATTATTATTAATTATTATTATTATGTTGCACTTTATTATTTTGAACAATTTACAGTAAAAGTGCAGGGGTTCAAAAAGTGAAAGTTTTTCTTACTAGCACATCAATATTATGAAACACTTCCTGTAAAGGAGACTTGAAATTATAGATTTCAGGGTACAAATAACAGGGAAAATATGAAACTTTTTTATCCAAAGAATTTTTAACAACCTTGATTCAGGAAGTGGGATTAGAAACATTTTGAACGTTTTCTTTTGTAATTTTTCTCAACATGCTTTGATGAATTTGTTCTTTCTAATGTCTTTTACAACCCAGTTTGAAGTCAAGCCTCATTCTGAATTTGAATAAAACCGTTACTTAATTTTAACCCATTATGTATGATACTACTCAATATTAAATATTGATACATGAATTTAATTAGATTCAACATTTAAATATTTCAAGAACAAAAGTCAACTTAGAAAAAGGAGTGAGATCCCACAAAAACATTATTGTGAACAAGTCATTATCCAGAAAGTTTTCCATAGAATTAGCGAGATCGAAAGTATTTCCAAGTACTTACACCAGCACAATAGGTCTATAATTTAAGGTGTACCATCGTCTTCCATGCCACTACAAGCTTCTGTTCTTAGTCTACATAATTGAAAGCCAAAACCGATTCAACTGTAAACTCATTTTTACACGTTCATGCTCACAAAGATTTTCTTCTTTTCAATATGGAAATTTTTTTCCGAAAGATTCATGAGAAAGAACAAATTCTACAATAAAACATTGAAGACTGTTTAAAAATTAAAATCACTATGACCACTGGTTTAAGAAAAGAATAAACAACAAGAAGAATATCTCAGAAAATTTTTATAACTTGCACACACCCTTTGACTTGATGAGATCCAAAGATAAAACTTCAACAGTTTTCGTACACAGTATAACATTTCCAAACGGATCCGGGTTAAAGATGGCCGACTTACTGGGGTTTTACTGTATATAATCGCTTATGTAAATGTATTTATTTGTAAGCTTCCACTTTTTAATAAAACAGAGGCTGTAACAATGTTTTTATTGGTATTTTCATATGGTTGGAAATACGATTGAAGTTTCAATATAAAAAAGTTCAGCTTTAATGGGGCCCTTTATTTTGATAAGCCGTATGACCTTATTGCTGCTTGAAATTGTTTTAAATATGAGTGTTTTCATTTCCTCGAAATAAATTTTATGTTTCATTAATGTTGGCAAATTTGTGAAAAAAGTTCCCAAGTTGGACGATGTTTGAAAGAGTGTATATCTTTTGCATTGTTTGGTATCTAAGAAAAAACCGTTCAATAATACTTAAAAAAATAAAACACAAAATTTTTAACGGTTAGGATCACCATTTTGAAATAAAACCAAGTAAGTCAAATCATTGTTTTAAATGTTTACTTTTATTAAAAGACCTTTAAATGATGTAATACTCAATCTCTGTTTATGTTTAAAATATTTACAAAAACACCCCTCCCCTTATATATTAGATGCCTTCGGAGCATTTGTTTGCTCGCTACATGTACCATACGTGAGTTCTGTTGAACCCTGTATTTACACATGAAGCATTAAGTAAAACTAAATGTCATGAAGAATAAATTTAGAAGTTATCAGTTAATATTTTATACCCAAATTGTTGATCATTGTTTATTAAGGGTCGGCTCTAGCTGTCGGCCATGTTGGCTGACACTCCATAAGACCAATGTTAAATTAAAATCCAAATTTTTCTTTTATTTTTGATCGGAAAATTATAAACGACATGTCATTTTGAAGCTAAGACAAATATTTTGTTTAATATTTATTAACAATTTAAAACATTGATTTTTAATATTTTTTATGTTGTCACTATTAATTATAGCGAAAAACTACCAAGCCATTCGGATGAAGAATTTTGTTCCCAAGAGTTTGGTATTTAAAAAAAAACGCTATTTGAATAATTGCGGGTTTGAAATGGATTTAGGATGAGCAATGTCCGCGTAACATACCGCCGCTATAGGGAGTCGCAGGTTGCTTTCTGTTTTACTAGAGCCGACCCTTAAACCTAAAGTTTTGGAGCGAGAATAACAACATAGGGCATTAAAGTTTTTTGTGTCGTGAGTCTATAATGTGAATATTTTTACTACAGGATTATATTTTTTTAAATGAAGACCCTACTGTAAACAACATGTTGCCAACCAACAGATATTTTTATCAACAAATTCATTTTGGTGATGTTATATCTTTTTATGACAAATATTGTATACTTCAATGTAAATTTTGTACAATAGATTATAAGACAAAAAGAACCTTATTGAAAGATGTTTGTTAATCCGTATTATCCTTGTAGATTGAAAGAAAATCATTCAAATGATGTGTATATTTCATTGTAAACAGTACAATATTTTCCTTCAACTGGAATGATTAGTTATTTTTAGGTACCAATTAAAATATTGCTTTTGAGGTTTGTTTAAAAATGATCCTTATAAATAGTTTTTGTTTTCACGTTAAGTTATATAAAACTTGTAATATTAGATCTCATGTACAAAAAAATAAGAATGTAATATAGTTTATTATTTTAAGCAAAGTATAGGACTATGATTAGAATATTATCTTGTATAAAATTATGTTTCTTGGTTAAAAATACAAAAACTTACAAAATACAACACTAGTAATACTTAATTAACATTTTTGTTTGTTAATGATAAGTTTTTAGCCCAACCAATAGAGCAAAAAAAGGCTAACTTTGTTAGTGATTTTAAGGGTAGCACATAGGTATGTAAAAATACAAAAACCATCAGGCAAGGAGCTTTCAAAAATAATAATAAATTAGGACTTTTTGGGGTTTTTCGTTGATATTATTAAAAGTTCTGAAGGGATCACGATACTTCCACTGGGACATTTGTAGGGAATTAAAAAACCCACAAAATGGTTTTTATAGACCCCGATCGGACCATTTTTTACCCAGGAAAACGCTTAAAATTTACATTAACAAAAATCATACCTTTGTTAATTTGCAATATTTAGGACAGATCTTTCAGAATATGATTGTTTATTATGTTTTATTACTTTATTCTGGCGGAAGATGAAATTTGTCGCATTAATAGTTTTTACACAATTGCAGTTTATAAACAATTTAGGCAATTAACCTGAGTGGCCCGATTTAAATTTACCAATAGGATTCTGAAAGTAGACATTAAAGAATAAAACTCGTATATCTTTGATTTTTAAAGGTTGATAAAGTATAATAAACATGCTTCCGAATATAGTTCGAAACGCGTAAATTTGAGACTGACTGTGAGAGAGGCAATAGTAGTGAGGAAACAGCAGCCTGTCGTTGTCTTCTCCTCCGCAGCTGGTTCCCCCACTACCACTGCCTTATCGCCGACCTCACTTCGCCTCAAAAATAAAGATTATTATTATAGGCTTTAGCAGTAAATAAAAATGTGACTCTATTCTTCTAAAGTGAATGAGTATTGAGTTCACTTTCTGAATTTGCAGCATATCACTTGATATTACTTCATTTTTTAGGCTGAGATATCTGAATATGTGTTACAGTAGAGTCCCACAAACTCGGTCTAATGTAGACCGGCAATGGTCCGAGTTTCCGAAATCGCCGAGTTACCGGGAATAGAGGGTTTTAAAATGAGAACAAGGTTATTTCAAGATAATTTATATAGTAGAGTTTGTAATGTAAATAAAACAATAATAAAAACCAGCAGTTACATTATACACTGTATTGTTAAATGTACCTAAATACAGTACATAGTTAAAATAGTGAGGCCTAAAATAAAACTAACTTAAATAAATACAGTACTGTAAACATAAAAAACTCAAACTCAACAACAAAACAAAAACGGACAACTGTACTAAGCTTTACAACAGAACTCTCTCGATAATCAATGTTCACTTCTCACTGACTATTCCAAGACTTGGAGGAAAATTGACACTTCTGGCGAAAGCGAATAGCGAGACAATAACGGAATGAGAGTTGAGGAATGTACCGCCCAGCTGCGCAGGTAGCGTGACGCGCTGACATCGCCAACCCCTCTCGGGGCATTAACCTGACCTTCACCGCAAGAAAGGCCACATGAACAAAAGGCTTGAGAACGCGGGAAAATACTTCGAAATTGATTTCCAATGGGGTCGCCGAGTTACCCGGATTGCCGGGTTATTGAAGACCGAGTTTGTGAGACTCTATTGTATAAATAAATAACACGAAACGTGTCTCGTAGATCAAACAAACGTAAGTTGTCTTGTGACACTAGTATAAAGTGAATTTGAAAGAAAAGAATAGTTTTCAGGAACAATAAGTGATCTACTCCATCTAGTGACACTAGCACAAAGAAAAATAAAACATTTCAAATAGGCAATAAAAAAAATTATATTTATTATCACATTTAAAGGTTTAGAACTTATACAAAATATACAATGGATGTATCTGTTTCTGCCTAACATGAATTTATATTGAGTTATTATCTTATATTAGGCTAAACATAGGGTTTCAATTGTTTTTGGTTAGTTAGTGCTGTTTGTGCTTCAGATGACCCAAGCATGCCTAAGAATCAGATGTAACTAACTAAAAACATAGTAATCACATGACAAGCCTAATAAGTAAATGTCTTAATTGAAATAAAATATACAGGCTAAGAAGTTAACCAGAGTGTTGAATGACTAAAAAAACACGGAAGATTTTCTCACTTAATTATGTTAAATTTGATAAGTAAACTATATACAGTAACCAATTTATTTATGCCAAATTTTATTCTTAATCTTTAACTTCTTAGCCATTACAGGTGCTACTTCTAAATCACAAGACTTAAAAATAAACCTATATACTATAGTTATGCGGGAAAATACCAGTATAATAAGGATTCAAAATAAACCTACAAAACCATCGCTAGCCAGCCGATTATGAAACAGATTCCACCTACAGGAGTAAACTTGCTATAACTTCGATCCCCGGTTAGAGCCAGGTAATAGCACGTACCGGAGAACATAGTCAGCCCAAGGACGAAGAAGGTTCCACTCTGAAAAGTAAAACAATTTAATGGTGAATGTGTTAATACAGTTTCCACCTTAACACGTTCACTGCTAAGAACGCACGTTTGAGCTTGATACTAAACAGTATGAGAAGCGGCCGACGCATAGTGCATTGCACGCCAACCATACTATCACCATACGCGTATTGGGAGTATTTTCAATCACAGTGCATTTCGTGCTTAACATTTAAAAAATTAACGATTAAAATTAATCGTTAAAAATATGGGTACCTCTTTAACTTAATCGTTAGTTTTAAAACTGATTAACTTTTAACTCTTAATCGTTAAAACATTGGTTAACGATTAAAACTAACGTCAGTTAATTTGGCGGATGTCCGGAAAGATTAGTCACCATGTCTTACCGTAACGATGGACACCGAAAATATTCAGGTTATAATCAATTTGATCGGATAATTCAATTCATTCAGTGTACTCGCTAGTGACTGGCCGGTACGGCGGGTGGCAGGTGCATGGCTGCTCAACAGCGGCCGCTCTTCCGTTGAGCGCACAAACTCCCTGAAATCTACAACTTAGCTGATTGTGCAAGTCAAAAACTTTAAATTCGGAATTATGTGCAGTACTGTACTTATTTATTTTCACTACACACTAATCCCTCGACATTCGCGGCCGCTAAAAAAAGAAAAAATTACTGTATAAATAGCAATAAAGTACATGCAAAATTCATAAATAATTATTATAGTGTAGCACCGTAATTATTATTGTACGAATTTAATAACATTGTATAAATACCACATCGGCGAAACGCTCGCAAATACAACAAAACATACAGGATGGGATTTCCCTACAATACACCTCTGTGTGAATACAAGTGGACTTGTGCAAATGAAGGTTGCACAAGTTAGTTGGAGACATAAATTTAGTGTACAGCAAGTCAAATTAAGTTTTTACTACGTTTTGTCACTCGTAACCAATATTTTCGGTACTGACAGCGAACGATAGTTTGATGCCTTGACATGACTAAGTTCTAAAAATAGACAAACATAGACAATGAATGAGCAAGTAGGGATGGGTAAAGGTACCGTTATGAGAGCACTGACCTTGAGGGGAGAGTGAGATGACAAACAACGCTCCAATAACTTATAAAATTATTAACTGTAGTCTACACTCCAAAAAACTCAGCTCAAATACTAAACCTTTCAAGGACTTTTTTTAGCGCGAAATCGCGTAAAACCGGACCGCTTATCACAAGGACTGCCAGTATCTTATGTAAATTAAGTATAGGTATTAGTACATAATGTTTTAAAATTTTCTATGTCACGAACATAACCCCGTCTTTTTATAAAGAGTTGGTTTTCGCTATTCGCGGTTTTTTATTCGCGGCAATTTGTCGGAACCTATCCTCTGCGAAACTAGTTATTAGGAATATGTTTCCCTTGATATTGTTTTTTATTGATATTTATATTTTCAAGAATAATTTGTATTAATGCGGAACATTAATACTAAGTGAAAAAATAGTTGTTTTGTTACATTTATTTTTATGGAAGAGCATTTTTTTTTTAGGAAAGTAAATGATGAATATTGTACAGCTTAACTAAATAATAATATAAAAACTTTAGAAAAAATCTTTAAATTCAAAATTTTTTATCAATTATTGAGGCTTGAGAAAAATAAGCACTAAATTTAACACTTATTTAGTTGGTCTCCTAAAATTTAATTAGTAATTTGACTGTGTTTGTGACTTTGAGTAATTCTTGCTTTCATTATATTTTGAATTTGAATGATTGTTATGTTGTTACTGTAACTGTGATTTTACTATGATATATCAAACTGATTTGTAATATCAGACCTATGTTTTAAATAAAATATTTTTGAGTGTTATTTTGACTGGAAACCTTATGTCGTGCTGTATTTTAACTTAAATCAGTTAATTTTTTCAGACTTTAACTTTAATCAGTTATTTTTTTCTGGCATTAACCTTAACTTTAATCAGGTAAATATTTTGGTTAATTTTCCCAAGTCTGGAAATAATATATTTACAAAATTATAATGTTGATATTCAACCAAAAAATATAATTATTTGACAGTTTTTAATAGTCTTATTACTAACTTATCAAGCTTAAACTATGCGCCAAAAAAACAATCATCTCCAATTTAGTTTTAAGTTAAACAAATTTTATTTTCTTGTACCATACTCACCGTTTTAGGCCAGCGACAAAGTGGTACACCCAATAACGCCAAGGTATGGATGAAATGGTATTTGTTAGCTCTATCAAATACTTCCTTTAAATCAATTTTATCATCATGAGGCAATTGTGCTGAAAATAAAATTGTACTTTACTATGATCAGTAAACACATAAATTAATGTAAATAAACATTTGTAAGCTGCATTTTCATATGTCTATTATTTTAACGAAAAAAAAAACTATTAAAGAAAACATTTTTAGTTTTCAGTAAATAGTATTCTTGTGTTATTTTCAACATGATTTAAAAATTCTTAGATAGGCCAATGTAAGTGTAATATTTAGTTATCATTTCTTATTATTCATTTCTTGTGACCGCAATTTCAGAATCTGTTAACAAATAAACATCTCTTATGTTTAAACCAGGTTTAAAATACTTTTTCAATATTTAGCCTAATATTGGTTTTGGCCAGGCCTAACTTTAAACATTTTGGTAAAATTTGAGTTGAACTCGTAAATTGAAAATAAAATATGAACTTTGTACGCTGATAGCGATACTAATATTTCAGAACAAATCTTAACACTTTCCGTGCCGAGCACGTTTAAATCCCTCTATTACAGTGCTACGGCATTGGAGGGTCTTCTTATGAATACTAGAAAGATGGAGCCCAATTTGAACGATCAAAAGTTGTTTTGTAGTTGCTATTTACCTACTTTACTGTACCTGGATGCATAGAAGGGTTCCTACCAACTACTCATGTAAAATAAATTGCTCTAGGCAGCTAAACACTCTCTTTTCCAATGTAAAGTGAATGGGACAGGTGCGGTTAAAACCATGTCAGTCTCGAGGAAGAACAGGTTTTGCGCATTTAACCACGCTCAATCGCAGGACAGAATAGACTTGGTAAGAACAGGTTTTTCAGGTTTAACCACTCTCAATCACAGGAAAGAACAGGTTTTGCAGGTTTAACCACTCTCAATCACAGGAAAGAACAGGTTTTGCAGGTTTAACCACTCTCAATCACAGGAAAGAATAGATTTTGCAGGTTTAACCACGCTCAATCGCAGGAAAGAACAGGTTTTGCAGGTTTAACCACTCTCAATCCACAGGAAAGAACAGTTTTTGCAGGTTTAACCACGGTCAGTCACAGGAAAGAACAGGTTTTGCATGTTTAACCACTCTCAATCACAGGAAGAACAGGTTTTGCAGGTTTAACCATGCTCAATCGCAGGAAAGAACAGGTTTTGC
>JAGFPH010018052.1:1186-16815 GCA_018207615.1 Philaenus spumarius | reverse complement strand
AGACAGTGTTACACGTCAAACATTGAAACTGTCCCAAGTTAGCCCATAGTTTATTACGCGGCCATAATTGCATTTTATTGACATTTTTATTACTTCTTAAATCATTTTTATATTACTGTTCACAATACTTTGAATATAAGTTGAAGACTATTTGGTAACTATAACTTGTGAACATAATTTTTAATGCATCTGTCAGTAACGATAACGCCTTTGTCGACGAGCAGACGCGTCGCGGCGACAGCCAGCCACAGTCGCATATTGTCAGGACAGGTAGTAGCCCCGCCCCATATGTCCTGTACTGCCAACTAAAGCCCGGACGCACAATAGACTAGGTTTTCTTACATGAGTAAATCAGCTGTTATATGTCTAAAGCAGTGGTTTATTGTTGACAGATCTTTTACGTAACATATGTCTTTAAAATTATAGTTATTTTACACAACCATGAATTATACTATTTGTTACTCACGTACATATGAAGTCACTTTTATACGAGTTGGTAATTACAGAACACAAATTCTCACACACATTCGTTGAATAAAACACGTTTCAACCACACAGTCCTCAGAGATAGCTACCACTAACAAATCACAGCTGTGTTTTTGAAGTGTTAATAGTTGTTCCTTAAATAATAGGTACTCACTTCCAAACAATAGCATTCTCCGACGCCTTATACTTGGCTTTCCCTTTCAGACAGATCAGCTGCACACCCGAAGTGTTCAGCGGGGTAGGTATCTTGACTTCCATCTTCTGTCCGAGCAGCGAAGGTCTGAAATTCGATTTCAACACGACTTTTACTTCCATACGGGTCCGTCCGACCTCGCGGACCAACGGAATCACGCGGAATGGCAGTGAAATATCTTTGGTGGTTCGGTATCTGAAAAAAAAAACATATCTCCGTGTTAAAACTAAATTTAAAATAAATTAAGGCTTAGCAAAGGGAAATAGTCGTTTCCTCTTAGCACAATTATTAGTCAAATTTTTGAAGAGAAGTACAGTAAAACTCTAATTATCAGAATTTAAACTATCCGAATCGCTTTCAGAATTTCAAGAAAAAAAATTAAGACAGGAACGTACTGCGATTCATTTTTTAATCATCGATTCTGTTAACTTATAAATAAATGAAAGTTACTGAACTTATCGATTTCGATAATGAATTCATAGCTGGAGATGATTTCTCGATAATTAAATTCATAATAAAAACTTTTGCGTTAGATTGAACAGAAAGAACACAAAACAGTAGTTTGCCTAAATGGTAAGGGTGACGTTTAGCGCACGGGAAGTATAGTGAATGACGAAGCAGTCTTGTTCCTGTTATACCCTGTCAGTCATCGCAGCATCATATTTATGACTCACATACTTTTCCACAAGTTATTTCTTCCCCCTGCTACTGTATTTTGTTCTTTTCTTTACGGTCGGTGTTAAACTTTGTGAATGAGAGTTTGTTTGCAATTCAAGGATTTTAATTAGTTCTTTTCATAAATAATGTAAATGACTCTTTAAATTTTTGTTTTTATTTAGCTTACAGTATCAAATTTCTTTCATCTGAGTACATTATCAAACCTCCTTTGTTTATTTAAAACTATATTACTTAAAGACAAATAAAACAGATATTGAAATAAGTATGGCTCCAAATTAAATTTTCTGGACATTTGCCATCATTTCTGTTGAAATCAATAGATCACGTTTTGGGAAACGTAAACATAAAAATAACGTACGGTTAGGCCTGGTCGATAAATCTAAAATTGAAGAACATAATATAATATATGGTTCAAAAACAATAAATTCAATTAGCAAGAAGCAAAAATCATACACAGGAAAAGTAACTTATACAAACGAAAGATAATTGAAGCCTGGTTCATGAAGCTGGCGGACAATCCTATCAGCCAAACAAGCATAGAAGTAAGACCATTATGACTTACATTGTTTCTTTAACATAGGCCTGGTTCTCAGGTTTATGTTCCTTTAGTTTTTAAACGCTTGATAAAGGTAGTTGATCTTGAAACGGTGTTTATTGATTTTAACACACAAATGATGGCCAAAACTTCCTAAACCCCAACTCTTTTAACCCTAGAACTGGCACGGTTAAAGCTAAAATTGGCCAGCCCGTTTTTAGCGTTTTGCAAGCATATTTTTAAAAATTCGCCAAAAATAGTAAATGAACCCCAATCGAAAAGTGTTTGATAGCTTTTTTGTAGAAAAAACTTCAAAGAATTCAAATATGCCACTAAAAATTAGTTTATTTTGAAATTGTAAAAGTTATTAGCTCAAGAAACAAAAAATGTTCAGTAACGAAAGGAAAAAGTTCAACTTTAGGCCTACATAACAAGTAGTAAACATTTTTTGTATTTTTTTCGTAAGCGTAAAAAACTTTCGTAATTTAGTTCTAAATAGAACTGTATAAAAATATTTATCAACTTCAAATTTTTTATTTTGAAAAAAACAGTTTTTATGTTCCAAGTACACGACTGGTAACAAACCTAGGCCTAGATTGTAACGTCATTTACTAATATATGCTTTGCCCAAAAATGAAATATTATTATAACAAAGTGTGGAGGATAAATCAAAGAAAAGAACAGTATACTTGTCTTTCCTTAGTTCACAAAAGTGTTTGTGTTATATTTATTTGAATAACAAAATGACATCAATCTAATGAAAAGCCGCTACCCTAAAGCTCTGTCTATAGGACGGGACACTTGAATAACGTGGGAACCCACGCGCTAGAGTTTCTCACTAGAACGTATAATTCAACTGTCGTCTAGACAGACAAAAAACCGGTTATTTCTGGATTACTTCACACCGTTACAAACTTCAGACTTTGCTGTACAAAATGGTGTAAAGAAATATGTCAAAACATAAGGCAGTGCCTTCCCAATATCGGTTGACAAATGGGCTGTTTCATTGGTTGAAAAACTGTCCAATCGCAAGGGTTTACAGTAATTCTTGGACAAAATACTGATTTTATAGTGACATCTGATTGGAAGACACCAACAGAAAGATAAAATCTTGACGAATCCAATGGTATCATTATAATTGCCAAAGGAATATTAGTGTAGATGGTCTTAAACGTTGAAGAAGTGGGAAATAACAGTACAATTGTATGCAGATTCGTGCACGGAAAGAGCTGTAGACCGATGTGCATATTTTAAAACGATGATTACGTATGTAAATATACGTTTTACGAAAAAGTTGTAAATACAAAAATTAAAGTTTAATTCATTTCCTTTCCAATGGTGCCAGTTTTATTACGATTGGATGATTCTAAGTGAAATAATTAATCGAAAATGCAAATGTATGCAAATTCTTGCAATTGTCGAAATAGCTACATCTTGCGCCTGAGAGAACGTCACTTTGGACAGTCTGCCACTGGGAGGGTTAATCTCAATTGCATTTGAAAAAACTTCCCGTTCACTTCTCAAAGTCTAAATTAAACTAGCTTCCGAAAAACTTTTTTCAAAAAAAAATGGAAAATATTGCAAATTTTTTACAATTTAAAATAGAAATATGGAATTCTGGCAATGAGTTTGGATGATTAACTACTTTTACAGACTTTCAAGAATACCCGCTTCCCCAGGTAAAGTCCAGTATTAAAAAAAAAAGTTTTTCAACTGCCATTTTGGATAGGGTTGCTTGGTATCAAAATGTTCGCGATTTAAGGATAAAAAACATGATGTGTCTCAAGCCCTTTGTTTATATTTAACAATTTTGAGTTGCCCCTACAGAACCCCTCCTTGTAAAAGTAGTTACTAATCATCCAAAGGCATTCCCAAATTTTCATATTTCTACTTACCGCTGTCTGAAAGTTATAGAATGGGTCTCACAATTTGCAAAGAACATGACTCGTTCAGTAATGAACAGAGACTTTCTTGATCTGCAAGAGACTGGATCCAGCTCACCAGGAATACAGTATGTGAACTTGACACACATGTATTGGCTAGAAATCTAATGGAGTGATAAAGGGTCGGCGTTGGAAAAGAATATTCTTGATAGAATTTAATGATTTTTTACTCTTGAAACAGAAAACAAACCTACCTCATCAGCTCAAACTCGCCATCAGGTGGTATAAAGCTAATAGAGTGTTCAGTTTCAAACTTGGACAGTTTGACACACTGATGGAACTGACAGTCGTCGATGACCACGACAGGCTTTCCAGATCTCGCAGGATCGGGATCTCCTCCGCCTCCGGCCACGCTTATCCCTCCGCCTGCTCCTTTGCCCTTGGCGTCCATCACTATTTTATCGTTAATGCCGAACTTGCATTCAGGCATGCCGGACAGGTACGACTTCATCACGACTTTACCGGCGACGTGTGCAGAAAGAACTTGTCCTGCAAATAAGAAACGAGTTAATTTACACTGTATTAGGGATCTTCTTTTGAAATTAATTTTTAACGACGGATTTTTCAATTGATTGTTCCAACGTTTGCCATCGTCTGTATGTAAAGAAAATAATACACAACGTATTGAGAGAATATAGCATCCCTAGTTACCAAGAGAAAACTAAAGCTAAGACTAGGCTAATCTTTTTAACATTTTCGCTGCGTATTAAAATCCAAGCAGCTCCCTATATTTTGCAATAATGAGTGAAATTATTAATTAAGGTTTATTTTACTTAAATATCTTTTTATTACTATATCTTGCATTAATATATACTATTATTTTCATTTAAAAAAATTTTTATGTGTAAAAAACATGGAAATTTTATAAAATGATAAATATTTTTAAATATTCACATTAAAAAATATTCACTATAAAAAACAATGAAAATATTATTAATCTACAACAGTTTAATATTAAAACATGTATAAGATAGCATTTTATAAGCATAAATTAATAATTAATTGTGTAATAAGTACAGATACTGTAACATATAATTCTAGCCTAGCTAACACACAGAAATTACACTTTCTTGAAGTTGAAATAATGTCAATAAATTTTGTTTCTATAATGGAATATTGTAATAATAATTTTGTTTGTGAATACTTTAAAATGTTTAAAAAGAGTATTTGTTTACGATTTTAGTCCTAGTTCTACTATCTTCTGTCAACTAAAGTTTTGAAACCAGGCATAAATATAGTAAAAATTATTGAAGGATTAACATAACCTCAATACTATGTTTCAGAAATTAGCCAGGCCTATATTACAAAATTGACTATTAGAATTTATCCATCTTTGCCAAGTTTACCTTTTTTTTTGACAAAATAAATTGTTAAATCAGGCCTAATTTATTCTAATTCCAACGTGCTAAAACAGTATAAATTATTTTGTTTTTTAACAGTAATTAAAAACTATCCAATGAACAGCTGATAAAACAGTATAAATTGCCTTGTTTAGAAACAGCTGTTTTGATCGCTTTATTTACTATTTCGTTGTTATTTTGTAACCAACATGGCAACCCATAAGACCCTATGTTAAAATTTTTCAACTTCTTAATTTGATTTTCTCAAAAAATTGCGTTTTTACACGAAATACAACTGTATGGGGTGTACTTAAAAATCAAAACTACACCTAATTACAAAATTTCTTTGAAATCGTTAGAGCCGTTTTCGAGATCCGCGACAGATGTAATACATGTGAGTTTCAGGGTTTTTAAACATAAAATAGTAGTATAACGTAAAAAGGGTCATAAGGTAAATTTTGGACATTAGCCTAATTTAAAAGATTTAGTTATTTCATAATATTAATGAACATAGAAATTCAAAGGGAAATGCAGACATTAATTAATAATTCAGAATAAATCTTACATAATATTAACTTCATATTTAATTTCAGTTTTGTTTAAATATTTAAATTATGTTTCATGATGTGTCAAAATATGAAAAACATTTAAAAGGTATTGGAGAGTTTGAAGCTATGGTCCACTAAGTTTTTAGACAGTGATGAATAAATATTGAAAGATTATTTCAGACATCGTAAGAACTAAACTTGATAGATAATGTTGGAAGCCTGTGTGATTCATCTATGATAGAGACAGAATTTTTGTCTGAGATGGTGGCAACATTCAAAAGTCGTTGTAGGGAGGCATATTTACGGTCCCCTGGAGAACAACTTCTCATTGGTGTCTCCTGGAAAACATCACGTGACATGACGTGATCTTAAAGAAAGGACGCGAAGAAGAAGGAACCTTTGTTCCCACTTGCATTAGTGATCTAGTACAGAGCAGACCTGTTTGCAGTTAGTCCTGCGAAATGTTTTAACAAGTGCTTATTTGCGGTAGTTAAAGTGCAACTACCGTTTAAATATGTTTAAAGAAGAGTAAAGACAGTGCCGTACATCGTACGATAACTAAAATGTAAAATTTGTTCGTAATCTGTCTCAAAAGTAACAACTTTGGAAGTATGAATAATGGCGTGGGGTCCTTTCTGCATTTTACATAAGGATTGTGCAACGAATGTCTCAGTGAACTAAAATCAACGTGGATAGAGTGCGACGAATAAAAGTGTTATGGGGTTTTTCTATTTTTAAATCGAATCAAATTGTGTTGTAAGTTTTCTCTTTTATAAATTCATTTTTTTTTTAAGTGCACTATAAAACAAAGAATCGTAAGTAGTAAATTAATTTAACCAAGTCTGCATTTAAATATTTTATCAATATAAGTTGTTGTATGTTTAAGATGAAATTATTAATAATGAATGTGTGTGTTTGAGTGTCTGATTGCGATAATTGAGATGATGATTTGCCAATTTGATTTAATTATCTATCTGTGTGTTTTTGCAATTTAAAATGATACAGTAAAATATTAATGCCAACTACTATGATTTTTTAATTTGAGTTTTTATCCTTTCCAGAAGTACTTTATGGTAACGAACCTTGTTTATTATAAATTCAGTTTTTAGTTTTTCTTTGTGTGTGATACAAAATGGCGGCAGTCTTTGGTGAACGAGGCGGTTTGGAGCCAGAGTTACCATGTGATCAACATGGCGGCTATGGTTCTGGACGAGTCCATTGGTAATCAGAGAACTGTAGTCACAGATGAGACAAGTTTATGTGTAACAGATATTTCAATGATCAACTGTTGAGTAACAGATATGATCAAAACATAACCTAACTTCAATTTTGGGGTTATGTTTGTTTGTTTTCATTGGGATTAAGGTGTTGTAATATTTTAAAATGATAATTTAATTAAATAAATAAGTAAATGGATTGAAGATAGGAAATAATAAATAATTGTTACACAGTAAAGGTATTTTTTTTTTATTTTAAAAATAACTTAGAAATATTTTTGTCAAAATTAAACTTTTATTTTTCATTTTTTTTTATTTTTCTATTAATAAATTGTTTGTAAACGGCTTGCAAGGTGGCAGCACGTTACACAGATACAAAGATAGATAGAAGAATTGATCATTTAAAGTAATAGGATTCATTATGAAGTAAGTTAGAATTAATCACCAATATAGTACTTACATTATAATAAAATAGGCCTCTTAAGCCAACACTAAATCACTTCAGAACCTGAATTACGTAAAACAAATACCCACCTGCAATATATACTAGCAATATAATTAAATATTATCATAAACACACACTTAGAACCAATGGAAATCATTACAATCACAATATAACCTTCACTAAACGCCCGGTTGGAACATCAACCGTCAACAAAAACATGTGACACTAAAAAGTTTCACTGGCTTAGAAACAGGGAGCAGCACCTACTTGAGGCTGAATAACATAATTTCTATTCAGTTGGGACACTACAATCGACTTACGCAGAAAACGGAAAAGTTTTTCCAACGTGGACTGAAGTCGATTTACGTGGTGAACGGTAAAAATCTCAAATCGACTATTTAGTCGATTTACGCAGCGAAAAGGTTAAATGTACCGCCATCGGGATCTATTAAAAATGAAATAAATAGTTAATCAGACCTGGCATTAAGCGGGATAAATTTTAACGAATATCCTCAATCAATTATTTCTGAATCCAAAAGATCGAAAAATAATAAAAAGAAAGAGTCCAAAGATGAAAGTAAACCTACAGCGTACATGTCGGGATTATCGGAAAAAATTAAGTGCGTAGGCAAAAAATATAAAATTATTACAGCTTTTAAAACGCAGACCACTGTTAGGCAACATCGTATAAAAACTGAAGCTAAAAACGGCACACAGGACACTAAACCTAGATATCTGTAGATTTATGTTCAATTCATTTTTAATCACTTCATAACAAGAGTTATTCATATTCCCAAAAAGTTTTGTATTGATTTTAACACCCAAATGATGCCAAATGTCCGAATAACTAATAATAAAGTTGAACATCCATAATTTATAAATGACTAGCTGACCCGTACGGCGTTGCCCGTGGTGGTTGGTATTTTCAGTCTTTTTAACGTAATTGTATTCTTTTTAAGTGTTCAGTCAGTGAGTGGTATTTGGCTTATATATATATAGATCTTAAATAATAAAAGCACTATTGTCATAATAATAAAAGATCTGAAATTATCATTTTAGTCACTTTGATCCCCCCAAACCCCTCCTAAAATTTCGAATTTTTTGAAACCCTTTCTTAGTAAGCACCTATGGCCCTAGAGGAAGCTACATACCAAATTTCATTCCAATCCAATCGGCAGTTTTGAAGAAATAGTTTTTTAATAACTTTGATCCCCTCAAACCCCCCCTAAAATTTCGAATTTTTTCAAACCCTTTCTTAGTGAGCACCTATAGCCCTAGAGGAAGCTACATACCAAATTTCATTTCAATCCGTTCGGTAGGTTTTGAGAAATAGTGATGAGTCAGTGAGTGAATGAGTGGTATTGCGCTTTTATACAGGGTGATTCAGTAAAGCGTAGCGGACTATACAGATTCAGATTCTACATGCAAAAATAAGTCTAAAATTTAGAATAACATTTTTTCGATTTCGGCTTAGTTTAGCCGTAAGCCGCCATTTTGTTTTTTTACAAAAACTCGCTGTAACTCTGGAAATAGATAAGATATCGACTTCAAATTTGGAATAAGCATTTTATATGTTACGATTAACCAGTGTACCAAACACAAAGAATTAATTTTTATAATTTTCAACATGGCGGCCGTTACAAATTTTTAACGTGGAATATCTTGAAAACCGTTAACTTTACAAAAAATGTACAAGAAACAAAATATTTTCCTTTTTTAACGACAGACAAAATGCTTTTTTTGTAGTTTCAGTAGGTCAAAGGATAACCGAGTTATCGACAAAAAACATAATTTCTTGGTAATTGTCTACAAGCAAATTACGGCTAAACTAAGCCGAAATCGAAAAAGTGTTATACTACATTTTCGACTTATTTTTGCATGTAGAATCTGATAGCTCGCTAGAAAAATAACTACACAAATTGTTCAATTTTAAAAAATTGTGGTTTTAGGCTAATTTTGGTTGTTGTAGACAATTACCAAGAAATTATGTTTTTTGTCGATAACTCGGTTATCCTTAAAAAAAGGAAAATATTTTGTTTCTTGTACATTTTTTGTAAAGTTAACGGTTTTCAAGATATTCCACGTTAAAAATTTGTAACGGCCGCCATTTTGAAAATTATAAAAATAAATTCTTTGTGTTTGGTACACTGGTTAATCGTAACATATAAAATGCTTATTCCAAAATTGAAGTTGATATCTTATCTATTTCCTGAGTTACAGTGAGTTTTTGTAAAAAAACAAAATGGCGGATTACGGCTAAACTAAGCCGAAATCGAAAAAATGTTATTCTACATTTTCGACTTATTTTTGCATGTAGAATCTGAATCTGCATAGCCCGCTACGCTATGCTATACTACGCTACGCTACGCTAGAGAAAATATCTAGGAATTTATTTAGAGTAATATCTGATTTCTTGAGGAATCGCGAAGTGACTTTTAGCGATGGTGGATGGACCATCAGGCGTGGGGTCAATAGGGGATGTCCACAGGGTTCAATTTTGGGCCCTTTATTGTGGAACATCCTCTTTGACCTCATAGTTGAGATCGAGGCTCCGGAGGAAACACGCATCGTGGCATATGCGGACGACATTGGGGTCCTGATAGGCTCCAACAGCACAGCCGATTTGGAGAGGACTGCGGAATTGATGCTTGGCAGGATCAGAGAGGAGTGCAAAAACATAAAGTTGGATGTAGCCCCGGGAAAAACACAATTCATCTTGCTCCATGGGATATTGAGGAGGCAACCTATTATTAGGTGTACAGGAGAGCGAGTTAGAGTGGTGGAGGAATTGAGGTATTTGGGATTGATATTTGAAAGAGGCCTCACGTTTGGGAAGCACTCTAAGCAGGTGGTAGATAGAGCAAAGCGCCTGTTTTTCAAGATCCGGAGATTGGTGGGTGAGGAGTGGGGTATACCTCAAAGGAACGCAAGGGTGATTTATGCGGGAGTTTTTGAGAATATGGTCACCTTCGCCGCTGGCGCCTGGCATAAGAAAGCCAGAAGTACTATCGTTAAGAGGAACCTCACAAGTGGCCAAAGACAGGCGCTTATATGCATCACGAGGGCATATAGGACTGTGTCAGCGGATGGTCTGCCGGTGTTGGCGGGCGTTCTGCCTGTAGATATTCTTTTGGAGCAACGAGGAAGATTGTATGAGGCGCGGAAGAACTTAGCGCGTGAAGAGGATATTGAGGTTTACGCACGAGCTAGAAGGGAGATCAGGCAGGAATCGGTCAGGGAGTGGCAGCGTAGGTGGGAGTCGTCGGGCAAGGGAAGAAGCACCTACTGGTGGTTTCCTTCGGTGGCGAGGAGGCTCTCGTACTCGTGGATCAGCCCGGGACCAATAACTTCGCAGTTTTTCACGGGTCACGGATTCTTCAAGAGCAAATTGTTTGGATTTAGTTTGGTGGACGACCCTTTCTGTGATTGCGGAGAATCACAGACCTGTGAACATCTGGTACTGCAGTGTCCAGGGAACGCCCATCTGAGAGAGAGTCTCCGTCTACCGGGAATTGAAGGATGTGGAGAGGAGCTACTAACCACCAGGGAGAGGTATGGGGTGCTGACGAACTTTTTTGCGGCGACACACTCGTTGTACCGTGAATTGAACCAGGAGGGTGATTGAACGAGTCCTCTTGGAGTAGGGGGACTGCCTGAACTGAGTAGGGTAGTTTCTCTCTGCTCCGGAAGGGGAAAGAGGGATAGCAAATACATTCTGGGAAGCAACACGAGGGAGAAGACCCTCTGATGGACCACCTGGTCTCGGTAGAGGGTGATGGATATATGGAGCCAATCAATGAAAAAAAAAAAAAAAAAAAAAAAAGCCCGCTACGCTTTACTGAATCGCCCTGTATATATAGATAATTTCAAACAGAGAATTACATCATAGGCATAGCTGATAGTGTAAATTGGATTGAATGCAAAAATAATATGATAAAGTAATGGTTTTTAAAATGTTTGTGATAAAAATTGTGTTTTAAATAATGTGTTAAAAAATTTTACTCTCCATCCTGAGACCACTGCTTTTCCTGCTCTACATAAATGATTTGCTGGTGCTATAACAGGATTTAACTGCATACAAGGTCTGTCTGACAAGTACAGTGAATGGTCTAATATATCGGTATTCAACGCTTGAAACAGCGCATTCATCGGTTTCTGTTGTTAACAGATTTAACAGTTTGTCTCTTTGTTTTCTGTCTCCTTCAGTGTGAAACCGGCCTAAGGTTACACAGTATTTTCTTCATATTTTAAAAAAATGTAGGAACATATTTGTAAACCTAAATCTGTATAGTTGTTGGTGCCAGCGAGAGTTTTATAATTTTCGCCGATTCCTATGCGAGCGACGGGACATGAGCGACCAGAGCAGCCGAGTGATTTTCCAGAATCCGGCATTTTGTTTTTTTTTACAAAATAATTCATATCTAGAGAACGGTTTAACTGATTGAGTTCAAAGTTTTCATGAAGTTTAACCCTACAATGATCTGTCTCATTTAAAATATAGCCAATAGACAGATAGACATTTTAGTAATTTCTTATGTGCCATACTTAATGAGGTTGGCCGAGACCATCTTTAAATAATTATATCAACAAGAACTTTAACCATAATGTATCATCATTTGAAAACCATAACAATACAACACACACATTACAATGTAACCTAGCAACCGATTTCATTTAAATTTCTGTATCACATAGAGTGGATGCTTTCAAAATTTCAGTGGTAAATTCAAAAATGTTTTTGTGAAAGCGGCAAAATTCCGATGGCGAGGAGAAGTAAATGTTGTGCTGGCCGAAAACGAAAATATAACTGTCCGAGAAGACGGAAGGCGACCACTAGAAGATGTTGCCCGGGAGGGATTCGCTCTAAGGTTACCTTGTGCAACCGCAACTGGCGCAGGATCTCTGTATATCCTTTCGTAAACTTCCTTAGAGACTTTAGAAAGTCGATGCGGAACGCCCCAACCAGTTGTATAGCACGAGAAGGACATCGGATTTGGAAGAAAATGTCGAAGCAGAAGAGGGAAAAGTACGTGTTGATGGCGTGCAGGGCAAGGAAACGTGGTTACCGCACATAAGTCTTGAGAATAAATTGTTTCAAAGCAAACTTTACGCAAACAAAAAGCGAATCGTATACATTATGACAGGCCTATGTAATATTTGTCAATAAATTTACTAAATGTGTGTTTTAATTTTAAACCAGAACTATTATGTTTTTTCTTTGTCATACTGTATATGTAGTTTAAAGGCTAGCATACACTTCGAGCATGTTGCGCAAACATTGGGTTTGTGCAACAACGTGTTTGCGCAAACATTGGTCCATACACTATGCAACGGGTTAAAACTTTCAGTTTATTTAGTGGAATTGACGGGCAAGGATGTCAGACATGGAAGCTGCTTGTGCCACAATTATTATTAAAAAGACATACAATGAAGTCCCGCATATTCCGAACTAATTGTGGGATTGAACACGGTTCGGTTTAGCGGGAATTCAGAATAGGCGGATTTCATTAATAATATCAATGTATTGACTTGCTAAGGCGTAAATTAAGTGTGGAGACATCTGCTAGTGCCAGTTCTATACAGCATTGATCGGATCGGAGGAAAGCGAGGAGGAGAAGAACATTCAAACTGAACTCATATAACACGGAGACGCGGCAAATTATCTTGACCTCACCTTAGTGTAGGCTTACACCATCCGTTGCGATTCCGTTATCTTCTAAAAACGGAAGGGAAGGGACAGGTTGTTCGAACTGTCCGTTTTGTCATCCCGTAGTCTATCCGAATCGTCTTGAAAAAATATCAAGAAAAAATAAAATTCCTTTCTCATAACAATAAACGATATCAGTTAACTGACACAAACTTTCTCCCAACTTACTGTAGTCAAAATAATATTGTTTTTAATCATTTTATTTACTACTTTTAAGAACAAAACAAAAAAATAATATTCTACCTACGTCAATCGGATAAAAAAATTATTGTCCCAGGCGGGATTCGATCACGCGACCTTTGAATTACTGGCCGTGCGGCCGCTGCCACGATGCTAGATTGACAACACAAACTTGTTTATTTTTAAACATTTCCCCATAATTATAAAACGCCGAAGTTTTGATAAAAGCGGGTGGTGTCATTTTGTGTGGCATCTTAAGCACTATAAATACTGAAAATTTGATCAAAATCGTTAGAGCCGTTTTTGAGAAATTTGCATTTTTGTCGTTTTTATGGGTTTTTAGGGGTAAATTACCCTTAAAAATTAAATATTCCAAAAAATGAAAAAACGCCTGGAGATATTAGGGTTTAGTACCTACATACCAAATTTTATGAAAATCGGACCAATAGTGTCCTCTCTGGTCGTGTATACATACAGATAGACTGACGGACAGACACCACTCTAAAAACACTTTTTCGGTTCAGGGAGCACCAAAACAAAAAATTCCACTAAAAATATTTTTGGGTTCAGGGACCACCAACACAGATAATTGCACTAAACAATTTTTTGGGGATCTGGAAGCACCAAAACAGATAATTCAACTGAAAATTCAAATTCGAACATTTTTACGAAAACAATACTTTCTCCATATACTACGTATAGGGTGGAGAAAGTAAAAATGGAGAAGAAAAACGGATGAACCCAATTGGCAGGTGGCATCAACACTACCAGTGCCTATCTGTTGTAACTAATCCTTCCTTCTTTCTGACGGACCCGGTATCCGTTCACCAGACTTTGTTGCCGTAGCATCCTTCCCGCAAAACGGATTGAAAACGGGATTCTATCAATTATAATCTAATATATGATAATCTCTATATATATAAAAGGCAAAGCCCTCACTCACTCACTCACTGATCATCACTAATTCTCCCACTTCCCATGAAACTAGAGAGATGAAATTTGGCATGTGTATACTTTGTGATGTAAATAGGAAAACTAAAGAAATCTCATTTTGATATTCAAATTTTTAGGGGTAGTTTTAGGTTGTCATTCCCAAATACGGTTTTTTAATGGCTTTATAATTTTTGCTATAGCGGGAAAACGAAAGATCGCATCTTAAATTTTATTAAACAAATAAAAGGCACTGTGGCGACAAAATCACACTGATTTAAATAAAAACCCCGAACCGCAAAACAAGTAACGAAAACAATAACTAAACAACTAAACTGTAAGTTATGTTTAATACGTTACCCTTATGTACATTTTGATGACATTGTCATCATCCTCAGAGGGTTTTAACACTACTCAACATGATGTTGAGTACTAATTTAAGAGTTGCCTTTCCCAAAAATGGTTTTGTATTGAGTTCTATGTATAAAAGGCATATAAATAAAACATATGTTTTTAGAAAGTTCTATCGGGGATTGGCGTGCGAAGCACTCAGGGGTCTTGCCTAGTAAATGATAAATTTATAAATAATTGATTTGATTTATATAATTACTGATCTCTTTTATCTAGTTACTTTTATCAGGGTGGCCAGCCAAGGGACGAAAAAAAAATCACGCATAATTCCCGGTTTTCCCGGTAAATTTTAATCGCATTCCCGGTAATTTTATAGCTTATTCAGTTTTACTTATTTACCTTAACGAAGCCAGGTACAACAGCTATAAAATGTTTGACTTATTTACCTTAACGAAGCCAGGTACAACAGCTATAAACAAGTTTTACTTATTTACCTTAACAAAGCCAGGTACAACACCAATAAAAAAGTTTTACTTAATTACCTTAACGAAGCCAGGTACAACAGCTATAAAAAAGTTTCACTTATTTACCTTAACGAAGCCAGGTACAACAGCTATAAAAAAGTTTTACTTATTTACCTTAACGAAGCCAGGTACAACAGCTATAAAAAAGTTTTACTTGTTTACCCTTAACGAAGCCAGGTACGACAGCTATAAACAAGTTTTACTTATTTACCCTTAAAGAAGCCAGGTACGACAGCTATAAAAAGTGTTACTTATTTACCTTAACGAAGCCAGGTACGACAGCTATAAACAAGTTTTACTTATTTACCCTTAACGAAGCCAGGTACTACAGCTATAAAAAAGTGTTACTTATTTACCTTAACGAAGGCAGGTACGACAGCTATAAAAACGAAGTGTATAGTATTTGCGCGCACACACACAAGGGAGTCCAGAGCGGCAGCGTAGAGGAGGCATGAGAACAAGAAACAACCTTCTGATTGATTTAAATCAGGTAAAAGACTATTTGGAAATGCAAACGGCCGTCAATAATTTAAAAAAAAATTGTGGTTGGTT
>JAGFPH010018051.1:0-14668 GCA_018207615.1 Philaenus spumarius | reverse complement strand
GCAAGGTATATGAATTGGTTGATTTCTATTATTATAATCCTTGAACCCTATAGTGATCCATAATTTTGAACCCTGGGCAGGTGAACTAGATTTCTACCCCTAACACTTGCATCTTTAGTTAGAGGGAATGCTTTGACTGCTACACTTCTTCTCTTATAGGATGCCCTCTGTTGCAGTAGTTTTCTTGGCAACACTAAGTTTGTCGTTACAAATTGTGTGGCTTAGTGAGGAAGCTTTGGGGGGAAACGTGTGACTCTTGAGGAGGAAACCCAATGATCTGAGTTCTCAGCACCAAAATGTTTAGTGTTATCTAAAGTCGAAGAAAAAAAGGTCCTGCCAAAGTATCGACAATTGTAATTAATACATCTACAACGGAAAACTATAAATCTTTAGCGACACAGTGGTAGAGATCATAAACAAGCGGAAACGCACGACGGAAATAGAAAGATAACCTACATATTGACATTGCGAGTAACCTTTTATATTTATCGTCCTTAATATATAAACCATCGTATTTCCTGGCGACTAGAAACTGTTTGACTGAAGTACACCAGTTGTATTTTAAGATGAAGAACATTTACTGTGTATTTCTTATTGTAATAACATGCATTGCTTTGTGCATCTGCAAGGCACCATTTGCGGTAAGTTTCATTGACATTTCACAATTTTAGTCACTAATTAATTTTATATATAATATCAATTATTTGTATTTATGGTACCATGAAATATTATTTATATAGAGCATTTTGTTAGTTTTTTTGTAATTCACTTTGCACAAATTTACAAGAGACAGAAAGTTTTATATTTTAGGGAAAAACAAAGTAAGTTTTGAGGATAACAATTTATAAGTGAAAAAACGTACCACCTAAACACATGTTATAAAATGTTTCTGCCTGGATGATTATTTATGTTTAAACGTATAGCATTGGAAATACATATAATATTGAGTAATCATTTTTTACACGTACTTTTCATGTAGCTTTCAATTAGTACATCAAATCTACCAATTTCAAAATGGTGAAAATGTCAAATTAATCACACAATTGTAATAATAATAATAATAATAATAATAACAGCCTATGCTTCAGTAATAAGCTTACAATAAATTTTTATCAAAACTGTCATATAAACTAAAGTGAACTTGTAACTGGCAGGTTGGAAACAAAACCACAAGATAATGCCCTTAAAAATTTCAAGAAATACTAAATTTTGGTGTTAGAATAAACAGAATTGATTTCTTTATTACAATTATTGATTCGTATTAAAACATAATTGATTAGCATTCCATCAATCACAGTTTTCTTATTTGAAGCAAATTTATTTTAACACAATTTATAGGTTAGGCTAATGCTTAAGTTACTCCTTAATATAAATAAATGGACTTCTTGTAATTTAAAATTAATTAGCTCCCCATCATATGCAATTATTGAAATTAATTACATTATGTTAATTAGTGGTATTAGTCAATGGTCAAAGAAGGCATATTTATATATCTGAAAATTCCTTTAGGGATATTGATATTTTTTCTAAATTATTAAAGTATTTATTACTAAAGTCCTTTAAATCTGAATATTGTGACGTATTCCTAAATTCAGGCCTTTATAAACTTAAATAATATTCAATTTAATACTTCCTTCCATGTTTAAATAACAACACAAATACCGCCAGAACTTAGGAATCTTTCAAAACTATATAGGTTCACGTGGCGCATGAGCACTGCAATAAATTGATTTTTAAACTGCAGGTTTCCAAATTGGGGTTGCCATGTGAACTGACTTAAAAAATATAAACTAATTTTATTTAACTTATTTAAACAAGTTACATTGATTTAATATACAAATTAAAAGCAATTATTATAAATATAAAAATATAACATGGATACATTTTTAATATGCGTTCACATGCACACACACCCTCACACACACTCCCCCACACACATACACCCACACACCCTCCCACACACCCTCCCACACACACATACACCCACACACCCTCCCACACACACATACACCCACACATAACTAAACTGAACATACGAAAAGTAATCAATGTAAAAAAATACAATGTACAAATTTGAACCCTCTTCCAATACCACGTCTGGACACCCTCTTGTATATTATAATGCCACGTCTGATCATGGCATTTACTTGGCAAGGCAAAAAACTGACATTGTCCATTAATAAGTTACTTGAACTATGACTTAGGTAGAACTATCTTATTGAATAAGACGTTCTAATTATACTAACATAGGATATTTATTTCAATAAAAACAGATTTATAATCTTCATTAACTCCCATATTGCATAAAGAACAAAAATCATTTGTCACTTCAAACCAATATTTGTAATTTAAATTAATTAATTCTGTCCTATACTTCAAAACCCATTTTGTTTCTCTGAAATTTTTGTATTATATATTATTGTTAAGTTAAAATATAAATTTTCGCCTGTAATTAGATAAATTGCCAGTAAACAAAGTTATATGTTTTTTTAAATCGCAAAAAATTAACTCTAATTTTACAAATTTACAAATTTGTTTTTTAGTAAAGCTAATATTGATTAAGAAGTTTTATTTTTAACTGAATCTCTGATTTCACTTATTAAATTTAAATAGGTATTGAAGGTTTGTTGTAAATAGTAGTATAAGTCATATAAATATTGTTGAAAATTTAGTATTTTTTATAGAAAGTGAGGGTAAGAGGTACTATGATACTTGTTTACATGTTATAATTTATCACAGTGGTAATTCTTAAACTACAATGCATACAATAATGGGATATTCAAATAGTAGGTAAATTTACCAAATAAAAGATTTTTATATTGAAAAACAAAAATTAATAATTTATTAAACTTCTCCAAAAACATAAAATAAAATATTTCCTGTTTGGAAACTCTACAACAAGTACAAAATATCAGTTATAATTACTTACAATATTTTCTTAATATTATAATGCAGAACAAGTAATTTATTTTAACTTAATTTTTTCTGATACTTTAATCAAACGGTTTTTAATCAGTTACTTTTTATATTTTATTTTATTTAAATTGACTCTAAAACTTTATGAATTTACTTTAAATTATTTTACAATTTTAATTTAATCTAACATAATAAATAATTCAGTATAATCAATACATTTGATCAGGCAAATTTTAACAGGGACTAACGTATTCACGCTCTCTACCAACCTCTTTACAATTATCCAGCCGTATCGACGCTAGTGGTGACGTCAGCGGTTGATTCACGATGTCGGGTTACAGGTGAACTGCGTGCTGTTTCTGTTGTCGTCTTGTTAAAGGGTGTTGTCCTGTTGGGTCTAGTTGTTCGATGCTGGATGTCTTCTTAAAGTTGGTTTTGGTGATGGGAAGTCCTGGGTTCGGTATTTCCTCGAAGTTACGATCGCATGTCAGTGAAGTTCGCCTGTTGGTATCCTGGAGTCCAGTCCTGAAAGTTCGATGAACTACTTCATTTAGTAACTACCGTCTTGACTAGTAGTACTAAGTCCTGTCGAATTTTTCTAGAATGTCCAAAAAACGGTCAAATTTGTTGTAACTAAGTTGCCACTGATTTTACGTAATTTAACGTCGTAATTATGCTGACATTCTAATCGTCCAGTCGTAATCTCTAAGTCACACTTGTAAAATTTATTACTAGAGTTGACAGTTGTCAAATCTCAAAAATCCAAGAAGCTCCCGGTTCTCCCGGGTTAAAGTATTTATAGTGCCGTTTGCAACTATAGTTGCGGACAACCTAACTCTGAACCAAAAGGTTAGGTAAGAAAAGGTTAGGGTCTTCCGCCCATCCGACCCTAATTAGTGACGCTTGGCTGCACTCAACGAGAACAAGTACTAAGTGCCTAATACCAAAAAGTCAGTTAAATTATTGTCCAAAATTATTAAAAACCATGATCATATTACATTTTTTTATTGAGTATTTAAATTTCGATTATTTTTATACTAAACTTGATGTAAATCGGCCAATTTTGACCAACTTGTACCGACAAACTAGTTTTTTTTCTAAACTAACTTTGAATGAACAGTGGAACTAAAATACAATTCATATAAAAACGTAAGCATATGGAGGGACAAAAAATACTCTATGTATGATTGTAATAATTTTTTACTGCTTCATAACCAGAACAAATCGCCGGTTTCAAGGAAAATTTGAAAACTTAATAATATACTATGAAACTTAATTTAATATACAATAAATACAAAATAATACATAGCGACAATATAGTTAATGTACTTGAGCGAGAATTAGATTGTCTTATATCATGTTTTATTTGTATTTACCATAGTTATATTTTAGGAATATACATAGTGTCCAGTAATTACGCGATCAAACTTCGGGGAATGGTTCTATGGATCAAAATAAGAAAAAGAGTTTATGTAATCATACGCCCGAAAAGCTTTGTTTTCCATATATCCGCCATTTTGTTTTTTGTACAAAATAATTCAAATCTAGAGAACGGTTTGACTGATTGAGTTCAAACTTGCGAGTAAAACAAACAACCCTTATCTTTGGCGACAAAATACTTGTTGGACAGTTGGTGATTTTCATTATTTGTTGTGTGAATAACTATGGCAGAACCGACACAAGCGTCTCCCGAAAAGTATATTACGAGTTGAACTCATAATTCATATTCAAGTGGTGAGCGACGAATTATTTTACACGTTTACGGAGTGCTTCGTATGGAAAATTCGGAAATGAGCAAGAGAAACATCGTGGATAGAGTTCGAGTTTTAACTGGTGCCAGCAGAACTACTATCGAACAGCTGAAAAAAGAATTTGACAACGGCCCGTTCGTTACTCCGGGGAAAAAACGGCTAAATCAGCAGGGGCAACAAACTCGTATGAAAACCTACACCGACTTCCAAAAAACTGTAATCAGAAGGAAGGTGCATGAGCTTTATAGGCAAAACAGACCGTCGCACAAATGATCAACGAAGATCCAGACCTACCAAATGTCACTGATCGAACCGCAAGACGACTACTCAACGACTTGGGATTCAAGTTTGAAAAGCGACAAAGATAGCCTTTTCTTATCGAGCGGGAAGACAACGTGCAGTGGAGGAGGAAATATTTGTTAGAAGTAAAAAGATTTAGAGAGGAAGGGAAACAAATATTTTACCTAGACGAGTCTTGGTGCAATGCTGGCCATACTACAAAGAAGGCTTGGACCTCTCGATATAAATAAAGTCAGCAAGACAAGCCCACATGAACGGCGAGACAACAGGGCTGCGAGACTTGCCGGGACGAGGGGGCACCTTATAATTGTTCACATTGGCAGTGAAGATGGGTTTTTGAGAGATCCGACCACGATCTTTTTTCCACGATTTTTCACTTCTACTTTTTATCCCTAACTATCCAGTAATTTTCTTGTTATCTCCCAATTTTGTTACACCTATGTTTCAATTAAATTCACATGTTTTATTGAATATAATTTTTAATAAAGTGGATAGACCTGTCTCCACGTTTCCTATTGGCTCTTGCAACCCGCTGATGCGTTATTTTGCTTCGGCTAATTTCACCATTCTTCTTTCCTTTTCGCTTGTAACTTTTCACGGATTCACTCGATTTCCTAGCGCGTGAACTTTTTGAATTATGTTCGTCGTCTTCTTTCTTCTCTAACTTGGTCGTGCGATGTCTGGTTTGTGATCGCGACTCGCACGTGTCTTTACCGTGACCTCTTCCGGAAAAGTCTCTGGTTTTTAGTTTCTCACTATTTTCCTTTATACAAGTTATAGTTTATGTTTGTTGTGCTTACTATTCGTTGTTTCACTTTAATCTGTTTAGAGTTTCTTCTGGTTTTAGGAGTTTAACGATTTTTCATTTTTTTGGCGATAGTGAATTTCTCGGAATTTATTTTATATACTGGATTTTTATTACGTATCTAATACCCATTTTTTGTTTTATTTACTGCTTAAACATTTTATTTTACCTTAAAGGTTTGAAATTGATAACCCTTTTGAATTAATTAAATTTCAAAATTTTATTTTACTTTGCTTTACTACTTTTTATTCTTTATCACGACCTTAAGTTATACTTTAAAAAACTGTATTCCTTGTATACTATATTAAAGTTCAAACTTTTTTATATTCTCTAGTTTTTACATTTTTCAAATTTCGTTATTTCTCTACGCCCTATTTATTTATCTTGTAAAGCCTAAAAAACCCTTTTGTTTTTTTAAACTAGAGGAATTTTGAAATTTTCCAGAAACATTACATGTTAGTAACTTTAATATTACATCATTTTTTGATTAGGTAATCTTAATAAGTGGTTAGCGTAATGCATTTCCAGAAAACACACCAAATACAAATTATTCCGGAATTCTGGTCTTTCCTAGGAACTCATGATATATTTTTCTAAGTTACATGTCCATTTCTAACAAGTCGGGGTTCAACAGTTCATTCTAGCAAATAACGCTCCGCTCGAATTAACTTGTCAAGCGTGCCCTACATACGATGCAAATTCTAATTTTATAAATTTAATTATAAAACAGAAAATCCAGGAACCACAACGGATTTTTACTGTTGTAATACAGTTGTTTTTCAGTATTAATATAAATAAAAATGTAATTTATAGATATTTTATTTGTATGTAAAATTGTTCCTATACATCGACGATGTATGTACCTAATTTAACTGTTTAAAACCCATTGATCCATGTTTCTCTAACATTCGCAGCCTCTAAACAGGCAGCACTTGGACGCTGCATTATTTAATTTCTTTTTGTCATTGGGATAAAAATGTATAAGATTTTTGTTGACACTGGTAATTTTTATTACACTATTGTTTTTATTAAAATCTACTTTAAATTGTAACGTGTATTAGATCGCTAGATTTTCTTTTTTGTGAATATTGTATTATTTTAATTATTTTCTTAATTTTCTTGTTTTGTGCTGTGATAAAAGCAATGCAAATAATTTTGTTTTAGCGGCTCACTTGCCCTACTCAACATACATAGTAGGTTACAACTGTTGTACATAATGTATAATTTGTTTTGTCAATTAATTTGTGTGTAATGATGTTTTAAAATGTTTTATTATTGATCAAACAGAACTAGTTGAATACACGTATATCGTAAACGTGATTGTTTAACGAATCGTAGCCTAATAACTATCACACCAGTTATAACATAATAATTAAAATGAATAACACAACGAATGGCCTAAGGGTATTGCTATATTTATTTATATAGTTCTGATTGTTACTTATAATAATTTACTTTCCAGGGTCCATATGATATTGTTTTCAGATCTGCGTTTAGATGTTCTAATGATACAGATGCTTTTACGTTCAGATTTAGAATTGGCAGACTGAATAGAACTCATTTTGTATACAACGACACACTCACTACAAACACAGGCATAAGGGATACTATGAAAGTAAGTTAATTATTTTTACAAATTTTTCAATTTTTATCTTAAAAATAATACTAATATACTGTGCCGGTCGTAAAGAAATAATGGTTTGGAATCGTACGGTACCTAACAAAGACTGCACATGTGTTAAATTAAAAAAAAAGTAAAGTTCGATGACCTTACCTTTAGTAAAGAAATTCAGTATCACATGAGTTCGCTATTTACAGGCAGACAAAGAAGTACAATCTTTGTCAACATTATTGGCTCTGATAATACTGTTAAACAAAGAGTTGAGCTGGAAATGTATCTTCTCGTTCAACAAGGAGCATGGGTATAAAATAGTAGCTTTATAAATGTGGAATTCTTCAATTACGTTCATGGTTGGTCCTTTGGAGCATTTTTAAAAATTTGCAAATTATTATGAATATTGGTGCGAGCAAAACAAGGAATACTTTTCACTTTGTTTAAATCAGCTTCTTCTTGTAACAGTAAAGGAATACCTTTCACTTTGTCTAAATCAGCTTCTTCTTGTTAGTTACTGGACGGGCTCACTACAAGGAATGCAAGGACTGTAGTAGGGGGTTTAGCTCTACTGATTCAGTTTCTACGGCTGGTTTAGAATAGAATAGAATAGAATAGTTTTATTTTGCTTTTAAACATTTGTTTACAATGTAATTAGCAATAGTCCATTAAATTTAAATTCTTAAAATCTGACATTTCTTAAAATTTAACATATTTCTTAAAATTTAACATTTCTTAAAACTTATCACTTCTTAAAATTTAACATTTATTTATTTAAATCAGAATTCATATATTCCTCTAATGAATAGTAGGTGCTTTGTTTCAGGAAATCAGATATACACATTTTGAAATTCTTTTCAGTCAAAGATTGTATAGTACCTGGCAGCTTATTATATAACTTAATTTGTTGAAAACTGTGGCTTTTATATGATCTCGCAAGCCTGTTAAGAGGGGTAACCAAATCCTGTTTATTTCTAGTGTTGTATCTATGTCTTGAGATGTGTTTAACAAACTGTGAAATATTCTGATTAACATAAATCAAATTTGAATAAATATATAAAGAGGGCAATGTCAAAATCTGTAATTTAGAGAAATTAGCTCTACAAAACTCTCTATCTGATAAACCTGCCAATATTCTTACAGCTTTTTTTTTGTAATAGAAAAACTTTGAAAGTGAGACTGGAATTACCCCACAGCCTAATACCATACATCAGCAGTGAATGAAACAAGCCAAAATAAGTCATCAGCAGGACATCAAAACTGACAACCAACTTAAGTTTTCTCATTAAAAATAATACCCTCGAAAGGTTTTTACATAAAGCATTTATATGTGGTTGCCAGGTAAGCTTATTATCCAAGTACAAACCCAAAAGTTTTACATGTTTTACATCACCATCATCTATAACTCCACTTCTGAGTGAAAACAGTATATACTCGGTCTTGCTATCATTTATCTTTAAGCAGTTTGCATCAAACCAGGTTTTAGCTTTTTCCACAGAATGTTTTAGTAAAGCATTTGTCACAACACAATCTTCATGAGAACACATTCATGTTGTGTCATCGGAATATAAGACTGACATGGAGGGGATGTTACAGCCAAAATAATTGACAAAGATTAAAAAAAGGAAAGGTCCCAAAACAGAACCTTGTGGCACTCCCGAGATTACATCTTCACAACCAGACACATCATTATTGCTTACAACCATTTGCTTCCTATTGCTTAGATATGACTCTATTAATTTTAATTCTATGTGTTTTATGCCATAGTATCCAAGCTTACCACACAACTTTCTGCGCGATATACAATCGAAGGCTTTGCTTAAATCAATCGGGCACATACCAGTAACAAGTCTATTCTCAAATGATGATAATAAGTGACTAACAATAGTCTCAACAGCCATGGAAGTTGAATACTTAGGCCTAAAACCATATTGGTGCTCATATAGCAAATTATTGTCTATAAAGTAGTCATATAGCTGAACAAAAATACACGATTCTATTATCTTACTCAGTATAGGAACTAAAGCGATAGGTCTATAACTCTCAGGAAGATTTCTATTTCCCTTCTTATAGATAGGAATTATTTTTGTTAACTTTAGACAATCAGGAAAAGTTCCATCAGTTAAAACCAAATTAATTAAATATGTTAATGGCAACAATATCACACCTACAATGTGCTTCATGATAGAATTTGATAAATCATAAACATCTCCTGCATGAGATGAACTAAACCTATTAACAAGATCAAGTATAGTTTTAGGTTCTACTTCTTTCCACATAAAATTTCTATTTGGAAGACATGTTGGTTCTTTAAAGTTAGTCAAAGGCTCAATATAATTAGTGTCATTTGAAATATCCTTACCAATACCAATATTCACAGAGACATTTGCAAAATAATTATTCAATGTATCCACATCTACAGGTACCGACAATTTAGCTGGTTTACTGGAAGATTCTTCTTTGATGATACGCCAGGCAGCTTTACACTTATTGTTAGAGTTATTTATAATGACATCATTTGCAGCAATTTTAGCATCCCTAATGGCCTTGTTATATACCTTTTTAAATGTTTTGAATTTTTCTCTGTCCTTGAGGTCACCACTGAGCTTCCACTTATCAAACAAAATCAAGAGTATATCACGCATAGATGCTATGTGTGGGGTAAACCATTTTCTATTACCATTACACTTAACGTTCTTAGGTCTGTCTCTGACATTCAACAAAGGACAATTTAAATCAAAGTAAAACATCAAATACAAAGAAAATACTCAAAAGCTTTGTTTACATCACCAATACCAAACAACTGTGACCAATCCAAACATGACAAGCTAATCTCAAAACTATCCAATCTAGGTAATGTGGTCAGACGCTTTGTAATAATATTATCTGACCTACTGCTGTCAAGTTTCACACTATTCACAAGATCTAATTCAAATTCAGTCCATACACCAGCATGATCTGAAAGGATATCTTGATCTAAAAGAGAGCAGTTATAACATTCAGATCGTTTGTTAGTTGCTAAGTTATCCAAACATGCTTCATTTCTGGTTGGTTTGTTATTAGTACAATATAAGTTTAGTGATCTAAGCAAATTTAAGAAATCCAGAGATTCAGTCTTCTCCTTGTCCAGAACATCTGCATAGAAATCCCCCGCAAGTACAAAGTATCTAAATTTAATCCCCATTAAATAATTTAATAGTTTTTCTAGATTCTGTAAGAAGAGCTCTACATTTGAGCTAGGTGTACGATATACTGAGACAATAACAAGGTCAAAGTCAGATACACTGACAGCAGCAGCCTCACATAAGAAGTTTACACTCATCTTAGTTACATCAATTTTTTCAAACTTAATATTATTTTTAACATAAATGGCGGCTCTACCATGAGTCCATGGAGCTGCTCTGCAGTAAAAACTCGCTGGGGAGAAACCAGTCGGTACATAGAAGGGAATCTCCTCTTCTGCTAGCCAGTGTTCGTTTATACACAAAATGTCTGCAGGTTTTCTGTCAAGAAAGGTTGTGTGAGAATATCAGCTTTTTTCACTTTGTCTAAATCAGCTTCTTCTTGTAAGGTACTGGACGGGCCCACTTCATATTCAGAATGCAAGGACTGTAGAGGGTTTAGCTCTACTGATTCAGTTTCTACGGCTGGTTGTGTGAGAATATCAGCTTTTATCACTAATGTCTAAATCAGCTTCTTCTTGTAAGGTACTAGTAGGGCCCACTTTATATTCAGAATGCAAGGACTGTAGAGGGCTTAGCTCTACTGATTCAGTTTCTACGGCTGGTTGTGTGAGAATATCAGCTTTTCATTAATGTCTAAATGAGCTTCTTCTTGTAAGGTACTGGTCGGGCCCACTTCATATTCAGAATGCAATGATTTGCCACGCGCAAACCTCCCTCCGCTTACTGATTTAATAAATACAACCTTTTGTTGTTGAATTTAATTGGCTTTGTAAGCCACCTTTTCTGTTAACTTTAAAATTTTCCCTCATCAAATAACACCCAAGCGTTTTCAGGTCTTATTTGATGTTGTTCCCTAGTACTACTCCGTTAGAACAATTTGAGAACATTTGAGAGGTTTGGCGAGGGCAAGAAAAGGAAAACCTTTTGTTTCCAATTCTTAAGTTTTTTCAATTTAAATTAATAAGACTTTTTTGTCTTTTGTGTAGTACACTAGCTCATTTCTAGACTCTTTTTCGGGATCGTTCCCTTTGGAGTTAAATTTGTAGTGATCCGTGAATAACTCACCTGCTGACTTAATTACACTAGAGCACTGAATGGTTTTAGGATTATTTTGATTGGATTCGTAAATTATATATTCAAAATTTTCTATTGAAAACACAAAACGATTTATTGATTAAAAACATAAATGCATTGATTTTGAAACTACAAATTATTATTTTCAAAAAACACAATGAAATTTTATTAATATTTAACTTATATTTATCTATATCGAAAAGTAGCAAAGTGATTAATTATTTTATTAATTAAAATTTTTATATTAATGATTCTATTATTTACATACCACGATTTGCCATTGTGAGTAATGAAATTTCCTAAACGAGTTTACTTTATTCAATTTCCCCAGAATCTACTTGAATTTATTTATTTTGCAAAAAGGGATTTATTTAAAATTATAAGTAACAATGATGGTTTGCCACTTACAGAACACAAGAAGTTCGACGCGTAATCCTTTCTGTTTGTTTGAAGCACTTTAAAGTTGTTCTCCTTGGTCCCCGGAATGGTTTCTTTGGTTTATAGTTGTCTTCTCCTGGACTTTATTAGATTTGTCCTCTCCTGGTTTATTGTAGTATCTTTTGGCAAGATGGGCCGTTTATATGGATATTCTTCTACCGAAATTATCACGAACAAACTTTGCTTTAGGCCGGAGCTAGTAAGTAACGCACACCGTAACCCGTCACACTTCAACTTTCTCTAAATACTCTCGGAGCTCGGTCAGATGTTTAATCGTTGGCGGTTCGTCCTAAACTGATGTTAGAGGGGATGCGCGCTGCGTTCCTCAACTTGTTTCTTGTCAAACGAGCATCTTCCTCTAGGTGACAAGAAATTCTGATTTCTTGCTTTAGAAATATATTTTTTGGTTTTAATATATTCCCTGATTTATTTGATGAATTTTGGTGCCTTTATTCCTGTCGATTAGGCCTAATTTAATTATTATCTTCATTTATTGAATTACGGTATATGCGCTGTTTCGTTGTACGTAGTACTTCCTATGACGTAACTTCCTTCTGGGTGCTTTGGTCTTGAGTTCCTGTCTGAACTTGTCGATTTGCAATTTTGGCATTGATTTCATCCAAACTATATAACTTCTTTTTGCGTGGTCGGATTTTGATTTTGTTGACTTCTATGGATTGATTGACGTTTTCTGGTTTCTATGGAATTCGAATGGCGTTTCTACTCCTCTTCATTCTTGATTTATGGACTTCGTTAGTTTTGTTTAAACTTTGAAATTTATTTCTCGTAAATTTGAAATTTTTCAATTTTTCTTGCTTTTATCTTCTTCGGTTGGTCTTGAAACGCGCTGATCTGGTGTTGGATTTTTATTGTGTTTCTCTAATTGCCTTCGTTTGGTTTTCGACGTTTCATTCCCCCCTTTAAAGCTCTTTTCATATCTCACATGGCATTACAATTTATTACACATATATATATAACCTATTTTATCAATATTTTCCTTCTATTATACTCCCTTGTATTTATTTTGAATTAATAAAGTTTTTTATTAATTTATTTTATTTTTACAAAACTACTTATTTATTTATTTTGAACTTTGGCTTGATTATGCCCTATTATTGACTCTATTAAATTCAATTTTTTATGATTTAATTACATTTGAACTTTATGAGTTATTGGCCCTTTTATGCCCAAGAATGAATTTAAACTTTATTTTTTAGCTATTCAACTTTATAACTTTATATTTTTTATTACTTTATTTTCTTAACTCTTTTTAACTCTACAAATGACTCTACTTTGTTTTTGGATTTTATTCAAATTCTGCCAATTCAATTTGTTTACGCTTACATTTTTTTCTATAATTTTTTAACAAATTATCATAACAAAATTATTTTTATTACTCCTTGCTTATTTAACTCTCCTTTCAACATAAATCTAATAATAACAGCTTTTTTAATAATATTACAAACCACTATCTTTTCAATGTTAAATCATTTCAACCAAATTTAGACAAGACTGGACAAGTCGATGCCTGTCTGAAACTGCAAGTTTTTGGCTCGATCTTGTCGCTAAAGCATACGTCATCGTCTGTACGTATTCAACTAACACAATTTTAGTTAATTCTTCAAAATTATTAATACAGATTCTGTTCACATTGGAAACTACTTTTTTATCTTAATTTTGGGCTTTTTTAGTCACCCTTTGCCTTTAATCTTTTTTTATTATGAATTTGAATTTATTTTAATTAATGTAATTAATTAACCCCAATTGAATCGGTCGATTGGCCGCTTCAGACTGTAGAGGGTTTAGCTCTACTGATTCAGTTTCTATGGCTGGTTGTGTGAGAATATCAGCTTTTTTCACTTTGTCTAAATCAGCTTCTTCTTATAAGGTACTGGTAGGGCCCACTTCATATTCAGAATGCAAGGACTGTAGAGGGTTTAGCTCTACTGATTCAGTTTCTACGGCTGGTTGTGTGAGAATATCAGCTTTTATCACTAATGTCTAAATCAGCTTCTTCTTGTAAGGTACTGGTCAGGCCTACTTCATATTCAGAATGCTATGACTGTAGAGGGTTTAGCTCTACTGATTCAGTTTCTTCGGCTGGTTGTGTGAGAATATCAGCTTTTTCACTAATTTCTAAATGAGCTTCTTCTTGTAAGGTACTGGTAGGGCCCACTTCATATTCAGAATGCAAGGACTGTAGAGGGTTTAGCTCTACTGATTCAGTTTCTACGGCTGGTTGTGTGAGAATATCAGCTTTTATCACTAATATCTAAATCAGCTTCTTCTTGTAATGTACTGGTCAGGCTCACTTCATATTCAGAATGCAATGACTGTAGAGGGTTTAGCTCTACTGCTTCAGTTTCTATGGCTGGTTGTGTGAGAATATCAGCTTTTTCATTAATGTCTAAATGAGCTTCTTCTTGTAAGGTACTGGTGGGGCCCACTTCATATTCAGAATGTAATGACTGTAGAGGGTTTAGCTCTACTGATTCACTTTCTACGGCTGGTTGTGTGAGAATATCAGCTTTTTTCACTAATGTCTAAATCAGCTTCTTCTTGTAAGGTACTGGTTGGGCCCACTTTA
>JAGFPH010018050.1:0-16817 GCA_018207615.1 Philaenus spumarius | reverse complement strand
ATTAAGGATAATCGAAAAAAAAATGATAATCGATTTTTTTTTCGACTTTGGGAAATCGATAGACTGGTAAACTTTTTTTTATGTTAGTGTACATACTTTAAGGTACTTATAAAAAAAATCTGCCATATTGCAAATTACTGGTAGTTTTAACCTATACCGACTGGGCTATTACTGGCAGTAGTCCTAACAGCATATTAAAAAATCAGAACTAGCCGTTAGTTTGCTATTTTAGCGATTTCTAGTGTACTATTTGACTGGACTACCTGTCTCCACCAGTTTCATATTTGTTGAGAGGAAGACTCTTAAGTTAAATCCAATTCTTTATTGAGCAGGACCTTTGTTTTTTAATTGAAAACAAATATCTGCACCTCTGTATGTCATACAAACTATATTGTAATGTAATTAAGGTTATATTGTAATTGGGACATTTTTGATTTCTGAGAACGTTTAATAGGACGTCGGACAGTTTTAAAAACTGGTAATTTTAGATTAGGAAGTAAAACTTTCAATCATAGAAACGTGATATAATTCAGCTAAATATACACTAAAAAAATAATCTTAATACATACAGAAAAAATCGGAATTATATACTGGCACAAAAAAACTAAAATCAACCCGTTTTTGAAATATTTACCAATCTGCTTGTTAATCGAAAAACGGAAAATATATTTGTAATTAATATAAGCCTAGAGAAAAGCCTTTCTTTACTACAACCAACTAACGAAAGTGGCATTGATAAATATGTTTCTTGTTATTTTTTATGGCGAAATATCAAACTTAAAGTAATAATTTACCATAAAAGACATTTGGTTTTAACTTTAAATTATATTCATGCACCTCTGCCACCTTCTAACTAGTTAGGTTTTTTATCATGTATTTGGGGCATTTCAGGCTTCCGAGAATATTTCAGCCGGACATCGATCAAAACTTGTTATTATATAATGAGATAACCAGCAGACCCGGCGCGGCTACACCAGTGTAAACTTAAACTGAGTTTATTTGTGTTTAAACTGAATGAAACGTTAAGTTACTTTTTTTGTTGATAGTGTACTATTCTTCGCACGGGTAACTTAAAACTCCGATGATTCCATGGTAACAATAAAGAAATCAAGATCCATAAGAATAATATTTGAACTTTATAGTCACGTGAGTTGTTCATAGCATTAAGGGATTTTTTAAACACAATTATGCCTATCCGGAACCTAAGTATAAACTACCTTGTTTTGAAGATTTAGCTCAATAATGTTAAATCATTTTCAAGTTAGACCGGAACATAGGTGACAACGGACACCACCTTCAGAATACCGTAAAGGTGAGGGAGCGGCTCTAAAATATTTGCGAAGCGGGATGTTTAAATAGAACAGTTCGTTAAATCATTGAAAATATTGTGAAAGGACCGATGATCCATCAATATGATGTGCAATAGAGCCTTTATCTTACAAAGCTTTAAAATGAAAATAGTGGCTTTATTGCACATCATATTCATGATTTATTTTTGTTTTTTGATAGACCATATTGATGGACCATAGACCCTATAAAATTTATTAAATAAGCACGGGTCGATGGTCCATCGATATGATTAGATATGATGTGTAATAGAACCTTAATTTAAAAGTGTAATTTATTTGTTTTAGGTTCGATGGGTCATCGAACTTTCTTGCTTAAATCTATAAAAAAACAAGTAACAGATCCGATTGGCCATCGAACAAAACTTTAAAAAAATATTTTAATTTATAAATTTGTTCGATGGCCATGGAGCCAATTCTTTATTAAATAATATTAAAGATCGGAATATTGTGATGGTCCATCGAAACAAAACGTATTTTTTTAAGGGTCGATGGTAAATCGATATTATGTGTAATAGAACCAGTCCCGTATGAACTTCCTTGGTCCTAATGTTTTTTTGTTATTATTGAACTAACACATTACATAGTTGTAAAGCTATCATTTCTTTAATTTAGAGATTTTTGAAGATGTGAGTTGAAAGTACATTTACAAAATACTAACAAAACCCTAGGAATTCGTAGCACGGGGGTTACAATACCCGCATGGGTCAGTTAAAGAGACCAACCAATTGCCTACTTAGCGTTAATCAAATAAAAATTATGTTTAGTATATTATATATTACCAACAGCCTTTTGTTCTGTTTTTCAAACCAATACAATATCTTCTTCCTAGTTTTTTAATAATGGTTCTATAATATGAATATCAAAATAACATAATTTTATTATTCCCGCACTTTTGTTTTAGGAACTTAATTAAAATTGTAAATAATTTTCTACACTTTCTAATATAAAGATATAAAACGTAGGAGCTAGTTATAACTACAGTCAAGAGATCTGTAATTGTTTGCATCTATTGTATAACTGAAAAGTTATTCGAATTGTAACGTGTCATTTAATCTCGGGCACATCAATTGATAGTAAATATGTCTACTCGAGGTTACCACCTGAGTGTGGCCCCCAGGCAGTGTACAGTCCAATGAATCATTTCATTTTTGACGAGCTAAACACTTTACTGTTTAGACTAAGCTGAGTGATAAATTAGCTAAGGTGGCGATCGACCTCTTTCATTTTCCAGTTTTTTTATTAGTTGCAGTCCATTTTGTCTTACGTTTTCATTTGCAATTTCAAAATATTTCTTCAAATTTTAGTTTCTTGGAAATTTTCCCAAAATTTTGCTTACGAATTTCATATACATAGTTTGCAATGTTATATGTTCTCTTTTGTACACGTCACTCGCTATTTTGCATAACAGCCTTTGGTTAGTTGTGCATAAACCAAGCAAATTAAAAGCTAACTTTACATTGTTGTTATTTGTTTATTCTATCAATTGTAATCAATTTTTAAAATATAAGTTCTGTCTAAATGTTAAACCGTATGTATTTATGTATATTGGTTTATAAAGTTGTAATACTTAAATATTTTATAATATCTACAATATTTATTTAATACAGTCATAATTTTGATAGTATACTTTCATTGATCTTTTCAGAGATTATTATTGCTGTAAACTACACATGCTTTACAAATCGACATTCATACAGAAATAAATTGTAGGGATACTTCCAAAAAATTAAAAGCAATGCACTTTCCTAGTACTATTATTAAATAGTGGTATATTCAATAAATACAAATGGAAATACGTTGCGAAAATAGAAATGGGTTCAATACGTAGCTGGGCTCAAAACGCTGTAAAAATAAAGGTGGGTTCAATACTTTGCTGGGTTCAATACGCTGTGAAAATGAAGATGGGTTCATTAAGTGAGTCTAATAAACACTCCTACGTATCGGACTCACTGGGTTTGATACGTTGCTGGGTTCAAAACGCTGTGAAGATCTCTGGAAAACGGTATATTGACGTCAGTTATTGAGCCCAGCATTGGGTCCGAAACGCTTTGTAGAATGAGATAGTGGGTTCAATAAGCGGTAAACATCTCCTTATATATATATATATATATATATATGTATATATTTATATATGTATGTGTGCGCACTCTAGCGGCCGCATTTTAAGTCCGATTTGGTCCAAATTAGGTAAACAGGTTGGTTTTTTAAGTCGCTTGGACGAGTTCGTTAGCCAAAAAACTTGACCGGAAGTGGACCAAATTTTTGACAGGAAGTAACAATTTTTTGAGATTTTTCGTACTAGAATTAATTTTTTTTGAAGATTTCTTTAACAAAATAGACATACGAAATAATTCTGCAGATTTTGTTTTTTTACGCGACCTTATAGCCCATCTGGTTCTCCCAAAAACAAGCAAAACGTAAAATACAGTAAAATTAACGGAATTAAATCCACTTCTTTTACCGTGGTGACCAATGGCAATATATTTGGTACATGCTAGCAGCACCTTCGTGAGTAGATCAATTTCCCAAATAGTTGTTTGAAACCCAAAAAAAAAATATAAATTTAATTTTGGAAATTCGGTTCAGCTGCGTGGTCGAATTATGTTTTTAGTGTTGGTGATATGAACGAAACGGGACATCTTTATTTTGTTATATTTCTTACAAAATGGGTTAACGTTTTAAACCTCGATGTTACGTGGCATATTTAAGTAGGCCAATTTCTGTTTTTTAATTCAAGTGAATGTGGGCAACTTTTAATTGGGATGTAAGGTTAAGTGATCCACTCTTAAACCATTTAACAAGGTTGTTGGACCATACTAACCAAAAGGGCCACCAGATTTGTATTATACTAACACAGAGAAAGTTTTCATAGTAATATTGATTTTTAGGAAAATTAAAACAGAATTAAAGAACCAAATTAAAGTGAAAACTTAAAGTGGGATTCAAATATTACTCATTTAGTCAAATTAAATTAAGTTCCTGCCTCCATTTTCGCCAAGGTGGTTTAAAATAATGTTTTAGTTTGAGTATTTTGTTTTTCATTAATAAGATGTACTATTTGCCCATACGACCCATTTAAAAACTGTTGAGTCACCCTTAATCACATAAAAGCCAAAATGGATAAACCTGTATTCACAGAAGCTACTATGCACAACAAACAATACATGATTAACGGATTCGTAACTTTCCTTTTTGGCATAAAGAAAACACACTAATTAGTTTAGTTACACAAGTTTATCATTAACAAAATCTTTTAACTGTATGTATCATTTGAATATAAGTTCGATTATTATTCCTCTGATTTTCAGCCACTGAAAACATAAAATAGAAATACATTCAACGTTTAAATTTTTTTAAATGAATTTACTCCTACCAGAACAATTCGTGGATGTATGACCCTCAACGTAATCACAAGATTCACTGCTTCTATTCTGGGTTAAATATTTCTGTAAACATTCCTGCTCTGGTTGTACCAAATGTGAAGTGAAGTATATTCGTTTTTATAAGGGGCAATTTGTTCTTTTATATTCGGAGTTGGTATAGGGAAATTCTGGAGAAGCATTTCAAAAATCTATATATATATAATTTCGTAAGCCGAATTTTGAGAGAAAGATTGTGGGAGCTTGGAAGGTCATACGAAGCTGGGAAATGGCTCAAATTAAAGGTTTTGACACGAATGAGCAGGGAAAAAATATAGGTTTTTCTCAATTTACAAAATTTATAGGGTTTTGAGGAATTTCATAAATACTTGTGTATCACTTTTGGTGCTGCTCGCAGTCCTGTTTAATGTCTCTATATTTAATAAGACAACGTTCGTTTTGCCTTTCGATCAGGCATTTTCGAGTCACTTTTAAAAATCCATAAAACAATAATTAGCATTATTTTAATGCACGTCAAAACATCAAGTTAAGTTCTTACACAACAAACATTACACAACACAATTTTAAAAAACGAAACAAGTATTAATTGAATTTACATAAATCCCAACGCCCGGGTTTAAAAATTTAAATTTCAAAGAAGAGATTTTCCGTCAGATTCAAGATCCAATCACCCATTTAGCCGCTATTACTAAATAGCTCCGTCAAACAATCCTTCAAATTTCCCATGTTAATCTTATGGAGATATTGTTTAATGAGTTTGAGTCAGCTGCTAAATAAAACAGCTGATTTGTGCTCGGTCACCTATGTACAAACGAACCAAAGATTAACGACATTCTTTAGCATATTTTCCAACTGCGAGCGAACCGAAGCAGCCATCTGAGGCCGAAGGCCGAGTCGGGGTTGGGACGCGAAACGTCCAGGGGCAGAGCCCCTAGTATTACTATAAGCTTCCACATGTGTATGTATATCACTGCACCGGCACTGATTGCGTTGTTATTACTTGGTAGGGATCGTATTTTTTTGGTGGGGGTCAGCTCTGATAACAATGTCAAAAATACTGTTGGATTGAAAATGTGTTTTTTCGTTTAATGGGCTGTTTGTGTTTGAAAATAGTAGCTGCATAAATATGGAATTCTTCTAAAACGTTCATATTCGGTCCTTTGGAACATGTGTTCAAAATGTGTTAAAGTTACTAAAAATCTCCATAAGAAATACATTGAAACGAAACACAGCTGAGATTAATTTGTAAACAAACCAATATTCTAAAGAAATACATTGCAATGAATAACATCTGAGTATAATTTGTAAACAAACAAATATTTTAAGATTGTTGAAAGTTTGTATCAATATAAATAGGGGCAAACAAGCCACTAGTATTAATAACAATTGTATAACTGTAATTTATAGTATAACTACACCTCAGTGATACAGCACAATTTGTAAATCTTAAATGTTAAATATTAATGCTTTTGTCAGAAAGGTACTTTTTTGTGAAGAAAATGTATCACTTTTATATCGTAATCTATAAACGTAGTATACGTTTCATGTATTTGCAAAGACGCATATTTTTTGCGGTAGTAGTGCAAATTAAAAATAACTAACGTATTTTATTACAGGCCTTAGCCAAAGAGCTTCATGGGGAGAAAGGTACATTGCATGCTCTTAAAGCCGATCTTAGAAATGAGAAGGACATTTTGGGCGCCTTTTCCTGGATAGAGAAGAACACGAGTGGTATAGATGTCTTAGTTAACAATGCTGGTGCTGGCACTTTTGAAAGTTTACTAGGTATATGTTATATAACAGCCTGAACACTTTTATTCTTTTATTTTGTAATTTTTTCTACAAGTTTAGCGTTTTAATTATATTCTATAAAACTAACGCAGGAAGTTCTACTTTTGATAGTAAGAGTTATATTTTGTTAACGCTAAATTACAAAAAAATACACATTAGACAATTAGTTTTATGTCTTGTAATTTAATCTGTTTTAACTAACGTTGTATTAAATGGATATCGGATCAGGTTAATTTATAATAAACTGTTATATAAAATGTACTTCCAATACTTTTGCATTGAAACGTTTAGTCTCTAAAGTCTAAATGTTTGAGAAAATATTTCCCTTGAATGCAACTTGGAACCTTTAATAGAATGTAGCATAACATTAAATATATATACTTAGGCTATATTGTCTTTGCCTTGTGTTCACTATTGACTTAATATATTTCAGAAGGGAAAACTGAAGGTTGGAAACGTGTATTTGATCTTAATGTATTTGGACTTTCTATATGTGCAAGGGAATCTGTTAAATCTATGAAGAAGAAAGGCGCAGAAGATGGCATTATTATCAACATTAACAGGTAGCTCTGTTTTTGAATTGCCAGCTTTTATATTATTTTACAGAATTGTTAGTTTCTAAAGTTACATTAAATTAAATTCCATACTTAAAATTGTGAGTAAAATATATAGTGTCTACTAATAAAAATACTAATAATCATCATAGTAAATACATTGAAAGTAAATTATGAAACAAATTTAAAAATCAGCTATAAACGGAGCATGCAACTTGTGTTTTATCAGAACATCTGCATTATAAGGATACACAACTTAAGAAGGGTTATTTGGGAAGATTTATTCTTGTATTTATTCACAACTGTCTTATGTAACACATTTATAGAATATTGTAATACTAGTTTAATTTGATCTGTGTAAGCATATTTTTATCGTTTGTTAGTAGAAATTAAGCCTATGGATATTTTTTGTCGTCTTAGATAAATAATTTCAAATTAAAAATGCTATCGAGATAATAGTACATAGTATAAATAATATATTTTATGATTATGTTATAACCGGAAAATTGTATATATTGTTTTAGTATCGTTGGACTGAAAGTAGTTAGCTCATTGCTTTCCGTGTACACAGCTTCAAAATTTGCAGTACGAGCGCTATCCGAGTCTCTGCATAAAGAACTAGTGGCCTCAGGATCTCGAATTAGAGTTACGGTGGGTGTATATTTACCAAACGAAAATAATGATAGTATTATGGAATAATTCAAAGCAGTTACAACTCAACAGTCAATATAACTTATCTGTCAGGCCTTTTTTTCATTAAGATTTTTTTGTACTAAAACCTAAAACAGAGTACACTTTTGATTTTTCACTTATTCTTAAAAAAAATACTTTAAAAAATAAACATAAAAGTATGTTTTCAATTTCTAATACGTATATTTTAAAATCAATTCATTAGAAAAACAAACACATTTTTTTATAATTTTTGATTGCAAATTACACAATATCGTTTTATAAGAGATAATGGTAAATGATTGAAGTCTATCACACTTCTTGATTGAACAGAACTTAAGCCCTGGCGCAGTGAGTACAGAGTTTAATAGCAGAGCAGAAATGAAACCTCCTGCGGGCTTTGAACGTAGGTTCGGTGACAATGAAATCCTCCAACCTTCAGACATTTCTCAAGCAATCGTCTTTATCATGTCTACAAATAGCAGAGTGCACGTAAGTATTATTATTAGTTCTAACTTACGTTGATCTATTCTACTATCTTACGTTTCTGTACTTGGTTTAATACTAAACTAATAAATAAGCATAAAATGATCAATAATAAATCATTAGAGGTTAATAAAGCATGTAAAAGGTAGTGTCAGATGTCAGATCTATACTTTTAATGGTTAATGTCAATGATCTGCTGTATATTAAGTTAAAAGTCTCCCCAATTGGTCTTAGTAATTTAAGAAGATGAGCCATTTGCTCAGCTTTCGTATGTTGAAGTATAAGTTTTATCAAATATTGTCGAATGCTTAACTCACTCATTCAGAACTCAAAGACAGAGAATTATATCCCTATACACAAACATTATTTACTATTAGGAGTCGACAAACATGCAACAGCAACAAAGTATTTGCAAGGTTGTATCAACCGAAAGTCCAATACCTGGGAATTCCAGAGGGCTTAGCTTTACTTTTTTTATACTAATTACTATGTTTTATAACTTATATTGAGTGACCTACTGGATGAAATCCTTGTAAAAAATAACATATGTATCATCTTTAACATTTCACTGTTATTTAAAAGTTATAAATTTGATTGGTCATTGTGTTAGATAGAGTCAACATACAGACCTCCAGTTTGCGCCAATCTTCTTCTTTTATCAAGGCCTTTAAAATGAAGTGTCACTCTATAGGGGTTCTCGTTTAAAATTTTCGACTTACCCCCAAAATACCCCATTTTTGGGGGAGGGGTTGAAATTTACGATACGCCAAAAAACTCCATTTTTATTCATGTTAAAACTCCCCAAAGCAAATCTGTCTATTTCCATTAATAAAAAAAATAATAGTGGGGGGGGGGACTTTTGGGACACATGGTATGATAGTGAAGCCAAACACTATGAAGCTTGTGTGAACAAAAGTATTCACGGAACGGCTCTGCAGATAATCAATGTTAGACTATTAATGACCGCTTATAATTCCACGAGTGGTACTTTCCTACAGATTGCAATGACATTTTACACACATACAAATTCGATTATTTTCATTTGTATATATCAAATCTCTAAGAAGACGAAACAGATTGTTAAAAAAATTTTAGGAATGGTGAGATACTGGCTTAGATGGCTGAATTCGGGGACGAGTGTGTTTTTACTTATTCACACAAAACCAATCAAATATGCTAATAACTTTTCACATAAACATGCCACATATCCTAAATTACATTATAAGCGAAACAAAATATTTAAAAAAATGATGAAAATTTTCTGTTTGCATAGGAATCCTAAAATATTGTAAGAGCGAAACTTATGTTTTTTTTTTTTAAAGTACGTTATATTAGTAACTAGCTGACCCGTACGGCGTTGCCCGCGGTTTTTGGTATTTTCAGTCTTTTTAACGTAATTGTATTCTTTTTGAGTGTTCAGTCAGTGAGTAGTGTTTGGCTTTTATATATGTAGATCTTAAATAATAAAAGCACTATTGTCATAATAATAAAAGATCTGAAATTATGATTTTAGTAACTTTGATCCCCCAAACCCCTCCTACAATTTCGAAATTTTTCATACCCTTTCTTAGTGAGCACCTATGGCCCTAGAGGAAGCTACATACCAAATTTCATTCCAATCTGTTCGGTAATTTTGGAGAAATCGCGATTTAGTCATTTTTACCCCCCAAAACCCCCTAAAATTTCCAAATTTTTAAAACTCTTTTTTAGTGAACACTTGTGGCCCTAGAGGAAGCTACATACCAAATTTCATTCCAATCCGTTCGGTAGTTTTGAAGGAATCGTGATTTAATAATTTTGATCCCCCCAAACCCCCCTAAAATTTCCAATTTTTTCAAACCCTTTTTTAGTGAACACTTATGGCCCTAGAGGAAACTACATACCAAATTTCATTTAAATCCGTTCGGTAGTTTTGAAGAAATCTTTGATTTAATAACTTTTATCCCCCCAAAACCCCCCTAAAATTTCCAATTTTTCCAAACCCTTTCTTAGGGAGCACCTATGGCCCTAGAGGAAGCTACATTCCAAATTTAATTTCAATCCGTTCGGTAGTTTTTGAGAAATCGTGATGAGTGAGTGAGTGGTATTTATTATATATATAGATTTAGTTTTAAATAATATATGTACATTAATATACTGTATATAAATAATATAATAATATATAAATAATACATTAAGCTTATATACATAAACTGCTTCTGTGGTCAAATTTTGTTTTGATATTAAACGTCAGAAAAATAGTGTAAAAGTATAACACTATAAGCTTGTCTACAACCAAATTATCTAGAGTAATAGATGTTGCAGCCATAAGAGTAAATGAATGATAGCGGTTACAGGAAATTAATTGACCTAGTGAATTTTCAAAAAATAACTACCTCAATAATCCTTTGTAGTGTTTAAAATATATTAATTTACTGTTCTTTACTACACAGATAATATTATGGTTTGAGGTAGTTTTCTATTAAAACATGTGTTTTTTCAGATTCCAGAACTTACGCTGCTGCAAAATTTTGAAATTGCTTTTCCAAAATAAACATACACCAAAGATGACGAGTTTTGTAAATAGAAAATAGTAAACTTCAATAATGTTTATAATGTAATAAAAATAAGATTTTTTTCCTAAATTACAAGTATATTTAATTTGTATTCTAGCAAATATTAAAGTAATCAAACTATATTTATGTAATAATTTTTTCTTTCTGTATACATTTTACCTAACATTCTCATAAAAATACAAATGCATGTACAATAATTATGTATACAATTAAAATGTTTGTTGTAAGAAAGTCGTAATAGTTAGATCGTTGACAATATTGCATGTATAGGAGGGGTAAACAATATTAATACGATTTAATACGTGGTTAAAATTGAACCTGTAAAATAACCTTTCAATTCAAAAGTTACATTTTTCAATATTTGTAAACTTTTAGATCAAAATATACGAATACAAATTACAAAACCATTATTTATTGATTGTTTATTTTCTTTCGTCTGTCAAAAGATGATTACGTTATTATTTTTTAAACTGATACTTTAAATTAACTTTAGTAAGGAAATCTAATATACTCAATATAATCATGAATAGTATTTTATATTAAAACATTTGAACGTTAATTTAATTCAAATAAAATAATAAAATTTTCAAGGAGCGTTCTATCAATCTTTTAAATAAAGCAAAATTATAAGAAATTTCCCTTCTTTGTATAAAAAAATAGGGGCCTGACTTTATCGGCCTGTAGGTAAAAATATCATATTCCACAATTTGAAATTTGCTGATTTGGGAAGAAAATGTTTACGCAACCAGATTGTGTTTATCTTCCAGTTTATAAGGACGATGTTTTGGGGTTTGTGTCGTAGGTAGTAGATGTAGATAATTAATAAAACACAGAAGGCAGTTTATGATGGTTTTGAGAATTATTTATGTTTCCATAAATGTTTTTAATTCAGGTATAAAAAGTTAGCATTTTTTATTGTACACAGGTCTCGTGGGGAACTAATTGACAAGTTATGTCTTTGTTTCTAGAACCTAGACAGTACTTTGTTCCAATGTTATTGACTGTGTCACTGTGATATCACAGTGATTGTAATGTGCATAGGGATTCTATTATTTCACTTAATTGAACTTAATCAACCAGAAGAATTGAGTACAATTTGGTTTCTAAACGAAGTTACTATAGATTAAAAATTACATGTTCATCGTTAGGCTAAATCAATTATGTTTTTTGTATTACAAGAAAAATTTGCTTATTGTCAAAAAGTTATAGAAATAAGGTTGATATTCAATGATTATATTAGCAAGGGCCTAATTTACCGAACAATGGGCACAGTTAGAATTAGGTGACAATATTGTCATTTTACTTACGTATGTAGTGCAGTTAGAATAAGAAATACAACAGCACTTGATTGTAACTTGTTCTTTAAAATGGAAGAGCTTACTCAACCTCAAATGAGACTTTGTATGACGAGAACAAGACGAGACTGAGAAGGTAACAAAACTTGGGTATCGAGCATCATAATTCAAAAATAATGAAATTTTAAAATAAATTTGTTGACGTACGTAATTACCTACTTGTATTAATTATTTAAAGTGCTATTACTTACTAGCATACTTATTATTTCGCATACCTGGATTACATATTTTGTTGGAAGGCAAGCCAACATAGATTTCGTTATTTACAAAAAATAAGTGTTATTCAAGTCATTATATTTATTCTGGCTAATGACATCATTTTGATTTACCTGCTTTAAAATGTTATCTTAAATGCATCATGATAGAATGAATACTTTAGTTATCTGATTTGGACAAATTATTGCACTTCTAATACTTTTTACTATACGCATTCACATTTACTTTTTAAACGTTATGTTTTCCTTCTTATATATTGGCTTTAAGTTTGCAATGTTCACTATACGTCATTTTTCAATGATAAAATACCTAAAGTGAGCTCATTTAATCAACAGGTATTAATAGTGGCACATAAATAAATATATCTACTCAAACATTAGATCCAGTACGTTCTTACTTTAATTTCGATAGAATCGGAAATTAAATTTCGGATCGTTATTGTGGACTAGACATTCGACTTTACAAGCCTGGAAGGTACACATAAAACAAAATTTGATTAGTTATTTTGTGCTATACTTTAGTTATGTGACAAGAGCATTTTACAAGTTATTAATAATGTCAAAAATACAAAACTTACCGAGCGGTAAAAGCTGTGTTGCACAAAATGTTTGGTTTTATATAACTGATAAACAGAATTAATTAATTACAACAACCTTTACTTTAGCAATTAATAGTTTGGTAAAAAACTGAGGTTGGTAAAATACTGAGGTAAAAACTGTTTGGCATAAATTAGTAATAATGCATGTCAGTAATATTAATATTATAGTTCCTCCTTTAGTTTGGTTATGTTTTAAGATAAATAATTTTGTTTGAAAAAATATAAAAGTAGTAGATTGGTTCCGTTAATTTAGAGATGTTCTAGTTTTCTCATTGAAGAGCTATATTTCTCTCTTGTTACACTCATAAACAAACATATTCAGGACATACTGTTTTGTGGGAGAATACATAGTACGTGACATTTTAGTGCTGAAAATAAGCTGTGTAGACCAATCATCAAACAAACTAGATAAACAATGCATTTCAAAGTTAACACATTATTTTTTTCCTAATAAAAAATGAAGCTAGCTTTATCTACTTTAGCGACTGAATGTATTGTAAGAGATAGATTGTTGGACTGGCCGTGTTGCTGTGGTAACAGGAGAGGGTTCAGGTATTGGAGCAGAGGTCGCAAAGTGGCACACGGTCTGTTGTAATTGGTATACGTGTAGATCGAGTACAGGTATGTTAAATTTGATTATAATTAACAATTCATTTTTTTTTTTCATAAACGTTGTTGATTATATAAATACTTAGAGAGTCCCATACATCCTTTGCACGCCAATCTCTACACATATATTTGCTAAAAAGTAGATAAACTCGGATAAAAACTATCATAACCTGTTAATATTAACAATCATAATAAGCCATATTAACATAATAAGATTAATATTACATTTCTACACTAAATCACAAATTTATTAAGTGCAGTAATAATAAAGATAGCTCGCAAACAAAAATGTAACCTAAAAATTAGCGTTACAAAATATTTCAAAGTATGAAATCAACATGTATGAAAATGCCAGTGATAAAAATGATAAACCTGCATGTCTGCATGCTAATCTAATTGCCTGCATGCCAATTTAGAGGTGTTAGAGTGAGCAGATCATTATTGTGCACTGACGTTAAAAATATTCAATCAGATAAGATATGTATTTTAAATGAATAAATATTGTAAATTTGAAAATACCATTTATAGATCTAAATTTTCTTTGAGGTTTATTTTTTACAAATTTCAGTATTTTTGTTATATCTTGAGGTCATATACTTTAGGTGCTATATAATAAATAAGACAGTAAACGTACAGTTTTCGCGTAATTTTATTTATGCATAAGAATTGTTTCAAAGGTTAGTTAAGAGAAGAGCTGAAATACATTTCAGTGAACCAGCACATTTTTTCTACCCTTATATTTAGCTATTTTTCAATTTGTACATTTTGTACATTTTTGAAGTTTGCACTTCTCTAAGTCCCTTATATAATAGATTAGTCAACTTTGTTCTTGTATATTTTCTTCAGTGAATACAGTCAGTACTTTTGAGTTTCTTTTATAAATTAAATAAACAAATAAAACCATTTACAATAAGAAGTTCTGACTAAAATGATATACTTAAGTTTAAAGGATGTTACTTATTTTGGCTTTTAGCAGGACGGTAATTTTTTGTAAACAAAATGAGAAGAACTGTATACACGTAATGATAGCTTTCATTATTTTGTAGGACAGATATTTGTTGTGGTAGTAGTGTACATTAACAATACAATTATTGTGTTTTATTACATGAAGCTTTAACCAAAGAGCATGGAGGGGAGGGAATGTATTTCGTACACCTTTAAAGCAGATTTTAGAAATGAAAGACACATTTCCTGGATTGAGAAAAACATGAGTGGAATATTTTAGTTAAAAATGCTGTTGCTCGTACTTTTGATAGTTTACCAGGTATATATTATGATACTTTTTTAATTTTTTATTCTGCCATTTTGTCTACAGTTTAGAGCTCTTATTTTATTCTACAAAACTAATGTAGGCCTACTTTGAATGATTATGGGTAAGAATCATATTTGTTTACATTAATTATTTAAAACATTACACCTTAGATATTATAATACATTGTGTTGCAATTTAATCTGATTTAACTAACATTTTATTATATTGGTATTGAGTTAATTTATAAAAAAGTTATATTTTAATTTAGTTCAATATTATTGAAATTAAACGTTTAATCTCTAAAGTCTAAAGGATACAGAACATCTTTATACCTTGTATGTAACTGATAGCTTTTAGGTACATATATATATATATTTATTGTCTTTATCATGTGTTCTCTTTTGAATTAATAATTTTTAAGAAGAAGAAACTGAAGCTTGGATACGTGTATTTACTATAATATATGTATTCAATTGTAGATTTGCAAGGAAAGCTTTTAAAAATATGAAACAGAAAGGTGCAGACAATAGTATTATTTCCAACATTAACAGATAGTTTGGTTTTTGAATTGTCAGTTTCTATATTATTTTATGAAATTGTTAATTTCTATAATTAAAATAAATTAAATTCTAAACTTAAAATTGTAAATTAAATAAATTTGTAATCATTGTAGTAAACTAAATATAAATTATGAAGTAAGTATATGACGTATTTGTAAATAGCGCATGTAACTTATGATGGGATTTTTCAGAGCACTGCTTTATAAAGTAATGGTAATTAAAGAATACATATTGGGAAGGCTCATTACTTGGGAAGGATTATTCTTGTATTTATACAGAACTGTATCCTGTATCAAATTACGAATTTATTCTAAAAAAATAATAATATAAAATATAATTTGATCAGTGCGATTATATTTATATACTTTGTTAGTAGTAATTAAGATCATGAATATTGTTGTCGCCTTGAATGAATAAGGTTGAAATAAAAAACCTTAGTATAGTTGGAAATACAAAAATGTATGTTTTTTAGTATAGCTGGATTAAGAGTCTGTAGCATATTGATTTCCTAGATCACAGCTTCAAAATTTGAAGTGCAAGCACTGTTCGAGTCTCTGCATTAGAAACTAACGGGATCTCGAATTAGAGTTACGGTGTGTGTAAATTTACCACACGAAAATCCTGATTTTATTGTGGACTAATTCAAAACAAGTACTTTCAACACAACTGTTAAGGGTCTGAAACACAAGGACGAAACAGTCCCATACTATCTTGTTCAATATAACTTATCATTCTTTGAGTTCTGAAAATAATCTATTATAATTTGCTGAAAATCGCTCATGAACATCTAAATTACAATTCGTTGGTGACAAAAATTGTAAATTACCAACTTTTCTTAAAGAGGTTTGCTTATAAACAAGGGGAAAAACATGATTTTCAGTGTAAACTTTCAAACACAGTAAAACATCCGGGCTAATTTGTTTATCTACTAATTACACTTTTGGACCTTTCTGAAAATTTAAGGTCATGGAGGAAAACAAAAGTAAGGCTGACATTCGTAAAAAATAAGTATTTACAAGCGATATTCTAGCCGCACTAGACCGCCTTCCTAAAGCAATATCATAAGCCTGCCTTATTATTTATTGCACACTCTTAATATATCATGTCTGCTTGAGCTTATCTGTCAAGCCCTTTTTTACACAATTATTGTTTTAGATTATTCTGTTCTTAAACTGTAATAAAAATATAACACATTGTAAATACCAATTTAATGATTTTAAACTGTACAGTACTTTATTTAAATATACACTGAAATTTGTAACGATGAGCTGTATTTTAGGCCTTTTCTTGTTCTATAAATAGGACATGCTAGTCATAAAGACATAGTAATTACAACCATGAGGTTTATCTTCTTGTTATGTACTTGTTTCAGTGTGAGACAAATTGTAACTATATAATGGTTTACATACCTTAATGTCCGTCTACAGTCCTTTTTGTCCTTTT
>JAGFPH010018049.1:0-16818 GCA_018207615.1 Philaenus spumarius | reverse complement strand
AATTTTTGTTGACTAATTTTAATGTACACTGTTCATTTTGTATTTCATAATAGCGTAACATGTCCTTATGACATCCTCTGAAGTCTGAACCATTTATTTTATGATAGTCTGGATTTAGTAATGCATTTTATTATAATAAATGGTGTAAATATTTGTTGATATACTTTAACCTTAATTTTTGTTGACTAATTTTAATGTACACTTTTCATTTTGTATTTCATAATAGCGTAACACGTCCTTCTATCATTCTCTGTAGTCAGAAGCATTTATTTTAGGACAGTCTGGTTTTAGTCATGTATTTTATTATAATAAATGGTGTAAATATTTGTTGATTTTATTTATATTATTTGTAAATTAGGTGAATATTATTTGTAAAGTATGTGAATAATATTTGTAAATTATACTTGTAAATATAATTTGGGTGTATATATTATTTGAATAATATTTGTGTATATTTGAATAATAAACTATAATACGATTACATTACAATTTTGAGTTTTTATAAACCTGAAAAGCTTGTGGGTTTATATATTATTGGATTACGTGGAATGTGAAAATAAATACCAAACAACGTACAGTTTATAGTAAATATACGTTGTTTGGTATCATTTTTCTTTTTTTGATAAATATAGTTCAAAAATACTAAACAAGTCCAAAGAAAATTGCAAATAAAAAAAGTTATAGTTTGATTGGTTAAGTTTAGTAGGGGAGTATTTATGGTTGGGGGGAGCGGAAATGCGGGCGGTCCTAATCCCCTGCGCTTGTGTGTGTGAGCGGTCTGCGTGTGTGGGAGTGAACTACCTGGCCTCCATCGGCACTCCCGTTTTGCTATTACTATAGTCCGTCCTTATCAGTATCTATTGATAAGAGACTTAACATATCAGATTGCGTCTGCATTCACTGTTAAAGTTGTGCCCCTTTTTAACGTTGTTATTGTATACAGTTTATCCTTCTCTGAACTGCAAATATTAACTCTTACAACTTACTACTAAACAAAGTATGGAATTAATTTTAATTGTAAAATTGACCTAAATAATGTGAAAGACCTGTGAAGTTGTATACAGGTTTAAAGTTGTGTGATAGGAACAAGATATATTGGAAAGGTATTTGAATCTAATCTGTAAATCACTGTAAAGGATTTGGAACTGCGTACATAATTACATGTTTGTGTTTCAAAGCACGTTACTCAACACGCGAGGTAGATGATGGGCGTTAAACCTCTGATTAAGTACTAACTCAAGATTAATTTGTACGTTCAGCTTATCTACTATCTGCTATCGTGATTGTTAGATAACATATGATTCTTATGTAATATGCACAATATTTAAACATGTGAGTATTATGAAATCAGACTTGGTTAGCACGAATTCATCATAAGGCCTACGGTAATGTAGTATTGAGTTCAATCATTCTAATAATTATTAAATACATAAAGATAAAGTTTGTAATGGAATGTCACTAATATTTTAGTGTATTGTTTTTGTAGGTATTATGATTTATTTAACACCAACATTTTAATTATCAGATACATTTTCCTCAGTAATGCGGTAGTAGGCTAAGTAGCTCACATGAAAATAAAGTAAAAATAAATACAATATAAATTCATTGCATGCAATTTTTTATTATGGGTTATTCCAAATTTCCTGAATAGTATGTTTCTTTGTATTTTCATTAGATTAATAACACGTTGTAACTATTTATGTATTACACATCTTTAAACCAACGTTTAATTTAATTAATTAACTTACTCGTTTTGGAAAACTAATTTACTACAAATAAGCCTATTGGTTCAGTGACATTTATTGCGATAACCTCACTAGGCATTTGATGTTTTATTTTTGGCAGATAAACAAATTTTAACTTTTTAAATACGTTGATATTTGCTAAGGTTCTTCTATAGAAATGATTAGGAGGCACGTGTAATGAAAAACAATGAAAAACATTAGTTTTCAGGTGCGTAAAGTAATTTTGTTTAGTAAAGTTTAAGTTTTGTATAATATATGAATTGTATTACAACTGTTATCCGCCATTCCGTATATTGACATTTAATTATTAAATATAAGACATTTTCAATACTCAGTTTGTTTTTCTTGTTGAAAAAACTAGACGATAACCTCAAAATACTACATGGAGTTAAAAAAGGAACATGACCGCGTTGAAACAGTTCGAAATATACAAGAACTATAAAATAGATCATGTTATGAATAGAAATGTTAAACTTCGAATCCAACGTTTTACCCAAGATATTGACACGGTAGATAACTCAACACCCATTCCCGTCGATTAATTTATGCATACCAACATTACGCACAGTAACATAATCCAATGTAGTATATTTATTAGTCAAAAGGATTTTTAAATAATACGGACTTGTAAGTGTTTTGTTTATGACGAAGGGAAACCTCAAAATAAACTTGGAAATGGCTGAATAGCTGAATCTCCAAAGACAAAAAAGAAAACGGAATATTAAAGACGGTAAGACTTATATTATAATAATAAAATATTTATGTTTCTGATAAAAGTTACATTAATGTGCCTTATAAGTAACAAACACATGTTGTACTTAAAATATTTCTTAAAGTGCTTTTATATTACTTTTACTTGTTCTGTTTAATACTACACAATGTAAACTGGCAACAATACAACTCAAAACTGACTATGTAAGATTGTATTCATTGTTACACTATTTCCCTTTCACCGGGTTGTTTTGTTCTACGCTCTTGTCTGAGTCTCTATTATGTTTCTAATTGAATGTTGTTAGTACGATCAATACAAAATTACAATTCTTCTTTTAAAACCCCATTAAGATTAAATTCCTGTTTTAATATTGACCTTGTACATTAAAATGATAAACTTCAGAAGAAAAACTTAAAAAGTATTACGAAAAAGGCAACATTAAAAGAGTAATAAATTTGATTTTTCAGTATCCAGGTCTCTAAATTGTAATATTGTAGTACAATACCTTATATTTCCAGCCAGAGACCTCTTTTCCTTTATTCGACACTTTTCGGGATGTTTATCCCACTATCAGAAATCTCTCGTTAAATTTAGGTCGTCAAAATATTAAGTAAAAACAGAAAAGTACATAAACGACAACACATTTAAAATGTGTACACCTTATGGTTAACAAATAAATGTCTACTGGTTTCCCTGTATCTGTGCTCACTCTGAACTATTATTTGCGTTGTTAGTTATTTTGTTTTCGTGATAGTAAAGTAAATGTTAAAACAATACAACTTAAGGGTCTGCTGCAGTAGCGGCCATCTTGGATTTGTATCCAGTATGAGCAATGTTGAACTTAAAACCATTTATTTCGTTATTTTTATCATAAAAATGTTTGTAAGGCCTCATTTTAACCACAGTCACAATACGCATAATTTTGAGTTTCAAATTTTTTTAAATCCCTTTCATTTGTCACGTAATTGACTTTTTTGTACCAAGCTTGAACTTTTTTCTTTAAACAATAAAACATGTATAATTAAAAGTGAATCGCAAGCCGGATCTGCAATGTTATAAAGAATATTCAGGTTTTTTTCAGAACTCAATTAAAAAAGGTGGATTTATAAAATGGTTTGAAACAAGGCAATATCAAAGAGATTAAATGCAAGAAATTGCTTAGTTTAGATACGGCTATTGAGTGAAGCCCCGGCGTCGGCGGTTGCTTTCTCGTTTACTGGAGCAGATCCTTAAATGGTTAAAAAAACTATCTCATGAGTGATTTATTTACCATATAAACATCGTAGAGAATTACTTGTGACATTTAGCTTAATATGCATTTGTATAGGCCTACATTATAAACCATAGTGTCAACAAAGACTGCACAAAGCGAAAACTCAGATTATTTGTATTTTAATAGAACACCTAAACAGTTCTAAAGAAATATTTTACTGAATAGTTTTTAGTTTTAGTTTTGTGAAGGTTTAGTAGGATTTTAAGGTAAAAGTTGTGGTTAATAACTTAACACATTGTATTTACATATTGTAAACTAAATTTTCGTTCATTTAAAAGTCAGTCGGTTTCTTCGAGTTAACGTAAGTAAAAAGTTGACGATTTTTTCTATTGAATACAATTTCCTTAAATTTCGATAAAATATACAATTTATTTACCTTAAAAGATAACTTTGAAGTTTAATGAAGTTTAAATGGAAAAGTTTGTGGGATATAAGGATCCTACGTGGTTGTGGCTAGGTCTGTTATAATGTATAAATACATAAATATATTTTTGGGTTACTCTTTAAAGCGGCATAAAAAAAATAACAATAATTAAAATAACATATATGTATAACACATTAACATTGATAATTCGTTATTTACAGTACCATTTGAGAGCATTAGGGTGAATAATAAAATTATTTTGTTTTAATTATTTCTTAAAATATGTTATCCGAAAACTTTTCCTAGTGTGTTTTTAATCTAAAAGCAACCGACCTCACTACCATTTCAAATACTAATAAACAGTATCAGTTAACTGACACAAACTTTCTCCCAACTTACTGTAGTCAAAATAATATTGTTTTTAATCATTTTATTTACTACTTTTTAGAAAAAAAATAATAATATTCTACCTACGTCAATCGTATAGAAAAATTATTGTACCAGGCGGGATTCGATCGCGGGACCTTTGAATTATTGGCCGTGCTCGCTACCGTGGTGCTACCCCGTGCGGCCGCTGCCGCGATGCTAGATTGACAACACAAACTTGTTTATTTTTAAACATTTCCCCATAATAATTATAAAACGCCCAAGTTTTGATAAAAGCGGGTGGTGTCATTTTGTTTGGTATCTTAAGCACTATAAATACTGAAAATTTGTTCAAAATCGTTAGAGCCGTTTTTGAGAAATTTGCATTTATGTCGTTTTTTATGGGTTTTTAGGGGTAAATTACCCTTAAAAATTAAAAATTCCAAAAAATTAAAAAAAACGCCTGGAGATATTAGGGTTTAGTACCTACATACCAAATTTAATGAAAATCAGACCAATAGTGTCCTCTCTGGTCGTGTATAGATACAGACAGACTGACAGACAGACACCACTCTAAAAACACTTTTTTGGGTTCAGGGAGCACCAAAACAAAAAATTCCACTAAAAATATTTTTGGGTTCAGGGAGCACCAACACAGATAATTGCACTAAACAATTTTTTGGGGTTCTGGGAGCACCAAAACAGATAATTCAAATTCGAACATTTTTACGAAAACAATACTTTCTCCATATACTACGTATAGGGTGGAGAAAGTAAAAATCAGGAAATCAGAAAGACGCACCCACATGCAAATATTAGAGAAATTAAAAAAAAATATAAACGTATAGAAACATTCTGGTATTTTTCTCGACTAATCATGAAATTGCAGCCGTTCTTTGTGACAAAACAGAGAATCATATACACTGTATAAGCCGCAAGGAGAGTCCCCCCAGTAAATTAACGATTACATGCCAAATGCGTGTAAAAATGTATGACTCTAACTGCTCTGTAAGTAAGGAAAACTAAAAGAATGTGTATTAATATTGTACAGAAATTACACTAATTCGAAGTTTCTAAGGTATAACCGATGGAGTTACGGAAAAACGGTTCATTACCAAACTTGAACACTTAGATAAAATCCTGTATTATTTATGCGATTTCTTTTTATAACACTCGCAGTTCCTAGTACTCAGAAATAGGTTATAATTGGTAGAAAACCTAAATTTTTTTTGTTAAAGTAGTACTTCAAATTAAACGAGACTTGACTTTTGTAATTTGCATACGTCTGGAAACATACGATTAGTTTAACCAACATAAAAAATATGGAATTATATTGGTGTGGGTTTTGTGATTGTATTGACTATACGAACAGAGAAAAGAACTATTAATCTAATTGTAACGCAACAATATATGAGATTACACAGTAAAATCTTTTTCTATTTCTAACACTATTAAAAAACTAGCAGGCTTACGCAACATTATGAATTATTATTTGTTGGCCTATACATAGTCTAAACATTAAGTTTTTTATAAATTACAAGAAAATAACTTTGTTGCCTAATGATTTAAGCATAATTAAACATCTAAAACGTTGACCCTATATTATATTTCCAACAATATAATATTTGTCTATTTTAATATACGTTTTAAAAAGCTCGGTGTATATTTCTACTTCAAAAATTTTATTTTGAATACTGTTCAAATAAATGTGTCTATTAAGTAAAAAAAAATTAATTTATAAAAATAAAAAAAGGAACATGAATTAAAAATAACATGTGAGCCAAGTTTTACAGACTTCCATGTTGAAGTATAATATTTACTGATGTCACGTGATGTTCCCCTATGGATTTCAACCCTCCACTAAACTCAATTAAATCTCAGAGAAAGAAATGTACCAACTTTATTTCTTTTTATATTATGATAAGTATGCGACTTTTTCTAGCGTTTTCCAACTGTAATTAAATAGAATCAGAGTTTAACGTTTTGATGTTGAAAAATAAATAATAAGGAACACTTATTTATTTGTATCCAATATTTAGGTCGACTCCCTTCTCAATAGATTTACCAAACACGCAAAAACAAAAGAGTATTACTATTATAAGTTATAAATATTATATTATTGTTTTTTTTTATATATATATCCTATATATATCTTTGTTGATACTTATAACGAATAAATATTTCACTCAGTTTGTTTTATTTTTAGTTACACGTACGGGTATGTAACGAATCAATTTGTAATACTATTTATAATTAATACAGCAAATGTAAAATAAAAAGGGTGTTTCCAGACACTATAGACACACTTCAGGGTATCTTTCCTTTGATCAAAAGAAACGTAAAAAGTCGCAAACATTGGGAATATAGTATTTTGTTTCTTGTACCTTGTTTATATTTTCTGTATGTCCTTTTTACCCCAAAAAAATATTGGCAAACTGATAAACGAACTTAAACCAAATTATGGTTGAATATGTCACTTTATAGGCAGTAGTTTGACAAAATTTCCTTTTTAAATTATCTCTTTCTGTTTTAAAATAGCTGAAGTTTATATTTTTAACTTAATATTACAAAATACCTACCAATTATACAAAACAAATTACAAGTATAATATTTTTTTTAAATGTCATAACAAATAAAACAGCTTATTATTTTAAGATCTATGCATATGAAACACAATATACCCATACATAGATAAATGCAGTTTCACGTTTTTTGTTTACCCAAGGAACTATATCGTGAAAATTTTTCATAAAGTTTGGAAACTCCGAAACAAATAATTAATAAAGTCATACGAGTAATCTGTATTGTATACGTTGTTAAAGACAGCGAAGAAGAAAATGTATATTTGTTACAATCTACTTAATAAATCTTTACCATCGTCTGAATACTTTTTACAATAGATTAATATTTATATTGCGTGACGACTCCGACGCGTATTTATTACACTTCCTGTCAATAAAATATCAGAGAGGGAAATGTAAGACGTCTTTTATAAATATGGCAATATGCAATGCATTAAATATTTACTTCATATTTACGAATTTTCTGTTGATTTGAATTTAACGAGTTTATTGCTTTTGGAAATTATTTAAGTAGCTAAATAAATATTTTTTAGGTACAATGTAATGTTTTATACATTACCTAGCTATTTTTAATAAATATCCACTAATTTAAAAAATATCCGTCTAAAATAATATAGAATATATGAAAAAGATATAGACCTAAGTATGCCTATCCTATATAAAATTATTTACGATTATTCCATATGTACACACGTACATAATTATGTACTCTGATATATTTATATATTATGAACAAAAGAAAGTATACGTCATCTGCTGAAAATATGGAAATATGAAGAAAGTATTATAATATTAGAAATATATATCCTGTGTAATGTTTAAATTTAATATTTTCCTTTTTATAGTTTGAATTTCTTTCACTTTATGTTCCTTAAATTACTTTAAGTTTTTTTTTAAATAAATATAACAATCTAAAACAACAGATACTCTTTAAAAAATTACCAGTAACAAATTGTATTGCCCCGGATAAGATTGTTTTAGGAAAGGCTTATAGGTAACTAAGAATAGTTACAATTCATTCTTAAAGTGATGAAAATCCTAAACCCTACTAATATCATAAATGTAATCTTAATGGATTATTTAACTAGCTTAGAATATAAAATCTTAACTTAGTATAATATGTGCTTATAATAATTAGTAGCAAATACCAATCTAAATTATACAAATAAAAAGTTACCAAGATAATTTAAATAAAGCTTAGTATAAACCTACTATTAAAAAGAAATAAAATGATTAGGTAGAAAATTTCAAACAACAGTTGTTACTGAAACTATGCCTTTGCATTAAACATCTAATTTATAGTTTTTATCAAATTGAGAGTACTAAGGTATTAAACCAGACTGAACACTGAACACAAGCTGCAATTAAAATATACGTACATGCACCTCTTAATATATTATACGTTAAAATAATGTATGTGCAAGCTTAATACATATTAGTAACATTATAAAGACACATATCACAATTCTGGTCAAAGACAAGAATTAAATACAAACTGTTTTATTTTAATAGTAATACTTATGAAACATTTAATGTTAAACTGTGTAAATTTATAACAGTTTCTGCACGAAATGATTTCGTATAATTGTGCGTGAATTTTAATTTTCAGAATTTTCGTTTTGTACATTGTAAGTCATGCTAAAAATCACAAGTACACATTATTTGTTGGTTAATTATTAGAATATCTTCTACCGTACTTCATAGAAAATTTTATTACGTCTAGTGTTCACAAAAAATATATGAACACATTTAAAGTACTTAATACTTAAACAGATAAATTATAGCGAACACAATTTCAGGACTTTTTTTGCAAGTTTATATAAATTAATAATTTAAATCAGAACTTTTAATTGTTGTAGTTGGAATCATTGTCTTTTTAGGGGTCCTGATTGTATGGGTATGGAAATAAAAAACTTGCCATTTAACAACATTGAAAGTGATGCGTAGGATAAATTTTTTTTAATAACAAAAACCAAACTACTTATTATTACTAAAATAAGACGACTTATTTTTCTTGAATTAGAACCTTGGTATAACTATTTATCATAATGCAATTTACACATATTTTTGTACGATTAAACATGACTGTAGTATATTAACAAAGTTGTAAACTAAGTTATTGATATTTCAGATACAGCGAAGAGTTTACTTACATTTGATCAACTCTGTACACATGTTGGGTAGAATTAAAACTAATAAGGTGAAATAAGGGACTAAAGTGAGTTTTTTAACTACCCGTTATACAAATTACTGACGTAGGTACAACAAAGCATATATTAAAATAAACTAAACATTGTTTAAGGAAAATTATTTATCTGTTTTATTTCTACACTTATAAGGAAAGCCTTATTAACTTGTCATTTTAAACTAAAAAACAAATTAATTGTGTACCTACATTTAAAACCTTTCTACAACACATTTTTGTAATGGAGTTACAAGCACAATGTTTACAAATAGCTTGGAAATAAATACAGGCAACGTAAATGTAACGTTGGAACTATTTTCTACAAGCAGTACAAAGATCTCTGAAACAATATCCAAGTATTTAAGTATTTTTATCAACGTTGATACAATTTCTTTTAGGTGTCTTTATTATGATTTATAATTGTATAAAGATTTTTCAATTATCAAAAGGATTTACATAACTTATAAACATTACTTTCTGAAATTAAAACGGTTATACAGTTGTGTAAACAATGGTAATGGTTCAGTATTTCATGAATTTCTTTCCACCTCTCTTTTAAAACCATTAACAAAAGCTATTTACATGGGATACAAAAGTTCAGAACGATACAGAGGGGCTTCCGAAAATATACAAAACGTAGCTGTTCTCAACTTAGTTTTATGTGACAATATTAACATTTATCCATATTCTTATTTTAATAACCTCTTATTTATGGTATTTTAAAACATGCAATTTCCTAAACACATTGTTAAACGTTCTCTACTGAATTAACAATGATTTATTACTTGGGTTTTGTCAAGTAAATTAATTCTAGATGTTTGCAAAATTATGTATCCAGTTCAGGGTTCTAAATATAAAAAGCTCACCTTATATTTTATCTATTTGTATATACTACGCTAATTATAATTATATCAAATGTAGTAAAAAATTCATTTAAAATCTAGAACAGTAATAAATAAAGTGAAACAAAAGTGTAATTAACGAAAAATTATATGAAAAAAAACATATTATAGAATTTTGATTGATTTATTTATGTAATATTTTCATTAATTCTGTTTACTTAGCCTGCTACAAAAAGTCTCTAAACAAATTGCACGAAACACAAGGTACTACGCTTTACGAGAACAGTAAAACTGCACAAACTGTCTCTTTTCTAGAGTTTGACAATCTGTGATAAATACCTTTCAAAATATTGTGTGTTTATATTTCTATACGCGTTTATACGGAATATTAAATAATTTACGTCTTCTTGTATAGTTTGGTATATGCGTTGCTTAAAATGTATCCATGGAAAGTAATCTAGTGAGTTCGAATCACATGACCTGGATTGAAAATCTATTTCCTCCACACATACCGTTTTATAGACTAGAAAACACTTTATGCAGCAAATGTCTAACTTGAAGGTAATAATGAAGATTGATTGAATAAAAACCTTTTTATTACTTTGTTAGATCAACCAGGTTCTCTTTTCCACTTAAGCCATACAGATTTAACATTTATAGATACTTATACACTAAACAAGCCTAAAACACCAATTAATTATTGAAATGGTAAGGAAACATATAAGTATTACAACCGCAAATACATGTATAAAATATGTGTACCTTATAGATAGATTTTAATTTCAAAATGGCGTTATATTCTTACAACTATGTAAGAAGTGTATCATCAAGCTTAAATTATCATAAAATTATATGATGTATTAGTATTATTACCTGAATAATTATACTACTTTCCTTACCATCTGTTTACCAAAATTATTGACAAAATTTACTGATTGGAATGAAAATTGTACGTTAAGAATAATATATAAAACACTCAAAATTGTAATACTCTATTAAATTTAGAATATGTTAAAAACAACTTGTACAATATATGTTTTTCTTTTTAATTAAATTTATTGAGATAACTTGATTAATGATATACTAAATATGACTTTTGACAATGTATGTATGGTATATCTTTTTTTAAAGGCGTTAAGTTAAATTTTTACTGCCGTAACTGTCGAATCCATAGTCGGAAAGAAACAATAAAAATTTTAGAATTTACTAAATATTGTGTTTGTGAGTTTTTCTTAAAACAGAGATCTATTTAATTGTCTTCATTCGATAGTATAAACCATATATTTTTGAAAAACACCTTTTTTAACAACTTTTTAGATTTATAAAGCTATTTTTAAAATAAAGCTAAATTAATATGTAATTTTTCGGTACCAAGTCACAATTAAATAATAAAATGAATTACCTTATAAGGTCCGTCTTGTGACTTCAAATTGTTTTGATCTTATTCGTTACTACATGTTTCGAAGTATTTACTACTTCATCATCAGGTCCCTCTTGTTATTTTTCATTCACTTGAGGAACTCGTCACACATTAAAATAGTTAAAACACTTACACGAACACAAAAAAAAAAACATTAAAACAGTCTTGTCCGGCACCGGTGTGTACTCAAATAAATCCGGTGAAGCACTGATGGTACGAGCGGTGCATCCTACTGATGCTAATCGCTATTGATCTTAGATAAATGTTTGAAAGCTGTGTCATATAAATGATGTGACTAGAAAGACAGCTGATCATTTAAAATGTCATCGGGTTTTCTTTTAACCGCTCTATAAATCTCAAACACCTCTTGTGCGCTCAGTGTTTACGTTTGAATTATATTAATCTAAAAAACAAACTGAATACAACAAGTATTTATAACAGCCTTTTCTATTTGTTTAACTGTTTGGTAACTGTTTAACTTTTCTCACTAATTTATATTTATGTCAAACAATTTAAAGTGGTAAGAATACAATTCACAGTTGACAGAATAGAATTGTATTTTTGTTACACAATTCCGCTTTTCTCATAACTTTGTTGTTCTATTTTCGTGTCTTAGATTCTCTTATGTAAATAATTGAATGTTGCAAGTAAGTTTAGTATAATATGCGCAACTATTTCGATTTCCTTTTAAGGCCAAAGATAAGATTAGAATCCGGTTTGCTGTTGACATTGTGAACTTTAATATTGAACTTATAAACTTAAACGTTTATCATGATTAAAACTCCACTCATAATTTTATGTGCATTAAAAGCATCAGAATTTACACTAAATTACCTGTCTATTAAAATAAAGTGAATTTACACAGTTTCGTTTCTAGTATAGAGTTTACGCACTTTAAAAACATATTTTATATCCTATTGCAAATTGAAAGACATGATGAATAAAGTATATATAAGGAAAAATATAACGAGAAATCCTTCAGCTTATATGTATTGACCTAAACAAGGATAACCATTGGCCTATTACACACAGTAACTTGTCCGTCACACTTCACAACAATGCGAAGTAAGTTATGGATAAGGATTACAGACAACAGCAAAATTGTTACCCTTTTCTTTAAAAAATTGCGAATACTTTGGTTTTCAATTAATATAAAGCATTTAAATGCCTTTCTAATGAGTATGAGATACAATTTTTTGTAAAATATAAATGTATATTTTTACCACCAATTTCATGTTTCATAAATACACTTTTACATTATTAGTTAATGTTATGAATTAGAAAATACATAAAAACTGCTACCTGTATTATTTTAAGCGTAAATGCAATTGCTAATAATATTTTTTATTTTCACATGTTAACTTACTTAATACCATTTTCACTACGGTCAGCCAATTACAACACAATTAATTTTGTATAAGAGTTTAAAAAATAATTTTTATGTTTATCATTATAAAAAATAAACAAATAAAGTTTACAATTAATATAAAACTATAGGAAAGTCTTAACTAACATAACAAATTAACAAGTTAAAAACAAGTATAAAAATTGCAATCATAAATAATTGTTTACATGTACAGAAACATTATTGTTATTATTAATAGTCTTAATGAATTAAACACGTTTAATATTTTCTTTTAATAAATATTTCTTAATTTACTTTTAATTGTAAACCATTATTGCACTATAATTTTACAAGTTGCATATAACGCCGAGTGCTCACTAAGATGATATGATGGTGACGTGACAGTTATATGATTGTGACAAGATGTCAATTTCAAGTTAGACAAATGTTAGCATATGAGTCAATACTCACCGACATGATCCAATAATGACACTAAACAATCATATCACAGTCATTCAAATGCAGCATGCTCCACTTTTTTTTGCGTGTCACTTGTACGGTACTGAATACATCAAATTTATTTAACATTATAAAGCGGCCCTACACACGGTCAGCTTTTTGTGTGACTTCGGTGTGAACACTCCAAACTGACACACCAAACGACCGTGTGTATGCAAAATTGATGTAAGCTCACATGAAAAAACAGAACTGATGGAATGATGAAAATTCATCATTTCGGCGTGACACACCAAACTGATGTCAGTCCGAAGTGTGCGTGTGTGTGGTCGCGTCACTTCAGTTGGTCACATCAGTCATCTGCGCATGCGTACAGGTGCCAGTTGGATAGACAATAACGCCTGAAATTTGCACGTATCGGTCGTCGCGTCGTCGTCTGCGTGTGGCAAAGTGCTTTCCCATACACTGTTTGTGTTTATTTATTTTGTGTCTGTTTCACTTAATAGTTAATACAATATGGCCGCTTAGACCAAAAATTTTCTCCTTGAATTTATCGAACTATTCAGACAGGAAGAATGTTTGTGGGAAATAACCTCAAAGGATTATCACAACAAAACAAAGCGTGAGGAACAGGTCTTGTACAAACGTCTTGTGGAAAAAGTTAAAGAGATTGATCCAGTGGTCTACACATGGTCAGTTAATAACGTAATAAACATGTATCATAAAACGTAAATAAACACACGGTCTTAACGCATATCCGTTCACGGCGGATTTTTACTCGTGGATGGCAGGTCAAAATGACACACAGAAGTGAGCGTGTGGAGGCGATTGTTGCGTTAAGTTAGAAGTGACAGTTAGAAATGAACACACCGAAGTGGCACACCAAACTGACCGTTTGTGGGCCGCTTAAATAAGTACAGCTTTTATTGATAGTTAATTTTTAAATGGGTACACGATATTATCCTTTCTTTTTGATACAAATTAATTACCACAAAAATCAAATTAAAAAAACAATAAAATAAAATAAAAAATAATCATATAATAAAACAAAAAAATATTGTTTTTAAATAAATTAAATTATTAATTACATGTTATTAATTCAATTAACCAAAATTATTAGTTTTCCTATATAACAATATCAATGTTATTTACACAGTATATTTTTCCTGGTTTGCACAGTTAGGGTACAAAAATAAATCTTTTACTATTATTAAAATACGTTCTGCATGTGGTACAGACGTTAGTATCTTTTTTTTTAAATCGTATGAGCATTTTTGCAACCAATAAGTTAATTGTTTCTCTGCGCATTCGGTAAAACGACAGAAATCTTACAGCAAAATAGTTATTTCTTTAAAAACTCTAAACATACATTTTGTATTAATATTTCTTCTCCTCAAAGGATGCACCCATAAACGCTTCTTTCGCACCCACAACTGAGGTGTACGTATTAGTGCTAAAGTATTTTCATGGCCAGAAGAAGATGAAGACGATAAAGCCATCTTGTTCGCATACATAAGTTACAATAGTAACAGTTCGATAGGTTTAAAGTAATAAGAATGTTAAATCACTGTTATTACGCGATCATGTTGCTGTCAGATCTTTTTTCTTGTCATTTTGGTGAGCGCTCTAACTTTTATACAACAGATTCTGTAAAACAAATGAACAAGTAAATTAAAAAATATCTTAACTTATAAAAAATTACAATATTTGTTTGTTTACTAGAATCGTTAACCATCAATTAAATTCGTAATAGAACAGAGATATAATCAAAAAATCTACGAATCAATAACACAAAATAAAACGGTAAATTATTCATGTATAATAGCAAGCAATGTTAATGAAACTAATCTTCATTTTGTAGCCATTATCATCAGAAGGTGTTTTGATTAGTGGTATAGAGTATTTCTTTATTGATTGTGAGTTCAGTTATTTCAGTGCTTCTTACAGTTTTAATTTAATTGACAGAAACAAAAACCAATTTCGACTCATAAGGCGTAATACATCTACCACCTTCGTCCTACTGACACTTTTCCAGCACTGCTATTCCACATTTATGTTGTTCGTATTGATTTTATTTAAAAAATACTTTTCAATATGAATAACTAAGTTGCTTTTATAATTTGATCATTGTATTGTTACTATGAAAAATAAATAATTAAATACTTATGAAAAAATATGAATATAACAAAGACAAATTATTTGTATAGAAGGTAGTAAATAACTTTTGTAACGTTGATGGTTTTATGTTTGAAGTACTAAAATACAAAAGCAATCTATTTATACAGAATATTTTCCTGGGAAACCAACAACTAAAATTAGTTCTCCTTCAATTCCTATCAGCTTTCCTAGAATGTGTACTTGCTCTATTTATACGAAATTAAAGAAACCATAAATCTTTTCATTAGCCCTTCATTGAAAAGATCATTATTTGATTCGAGTATTGTGTAATACGATTAAAGTAAAATACCGATATATCTTTGGGAGATATAATTTTCTGAAACTAGTTAACCTACTTTTCCTACTTAGTTTCATTAATGGCAAATAACTTAATCATAACAAACAAAATATATTAGTAATAACATGTAACAATTAATAGAACAAAAAATATTGATCATATTACAGTTTTAAAAAAATTAAAAGAAGTTGCAGGGCATTTTGCTGGACAAATCCTATTTGCCCCAAAATAATTGTTTACTATACTCTAATATTATTTCTTAATGAGACTTTCTTTAAAAAATCTTGTTTTTATAATTTTTGGAAATATTGTTTTCAACGTTGTGTTGCAAACTAATAAAATGCAATTACATTCTTTTACACAGCATACTGAATTGGTAGTTAATTATTGTATAACTAGATAAATGTATTTACTTTTTGTGTTAGGCTCATAATCTAAGTAAATATAAATTTCAAATATTTAATGACAAGGTTATGTATTCAATGTTTTTGTTTACCATAAAAATAGTACAGGTAAGATTTCCATTTGAGTTAAATACACCAGGTGAGATCTTTTGGCCAAGATATTTACGTTGTAAAAAGTCTACTAATTCCCCCCTCCCTGAAGCGGTTTAGGGGTAGGGGTGTTGAAAGGTTACACAAAATTTGTTTTGGCTTTAGAAGGTAAACTTGTTCAACAAAAGTTAAAAGGGAACGTTTATGACCTTTTAAGGGCTTTATCTTCCGTGTTATGGAAAAAATAAGAAACAAAATAAGTTTTACTAGAAGTTTTAGTACATATTACTCTCTTTTTAGAAATAAGTAAAAATTTACGCCCTTTCAGGATAAAGGGGATTTTAGGGAGGGGAAGGGGTTAAAACTAAAATAGTGGTTTAAAAAAATGGAATTATGAAAAGTTCGTAGCCTATATGCATTACATTTTTGTGAAGTAAAGTGAAGATTAGTATTTACGCTATCTTACAGAAAAGTTGCAATTTTTTACAACGAATTTGGTTTAACTTTCACTGCATGAACTTAAGTTTTAAATTTTTGCCGAATTGGTTTTATGTTTAACACATTGTAGTTCTGTTGTAA
>JAGFPH010018048.1:3492-16818 GCA_018207615.1 Philaenus spumarius | reverse complement strand
AAGGCTATTAGCGACAAACATGTTTCGCAATGTAAATTCCCACAGTTTCGCAAGGCTGAGACAATGTATTACGTACGCTTTCCTGTTTCACAATTGTTTTTGTTGAAGGTGATCAAGTCGGACTACGATATATAAACAGAATGCTCGGTGCAAGAGTTTAGTTCTGCTACCGTCAGTGAATACAAGAGTAAGTACGTTTATATTACAATTATAATAATAGTTTAAATGAGTACTAACGAAAAATTACAATTTTTTAAAATTACTGAAAATGCTTATTCACCTGAAAAAATGTCGCCTTTTGCGGCTGGATTTGATTTAAGAAGTGCATATGATGTTATTATACCAAAACATAATAGACAATTAGTAAAAACAGATTTGGTAATAATAGTTCCGCATAATTGTTACGGGAGAATTGCTCCAAGATCTGGATTAGCAGTGAAAAATTTTATTAATGTTGGTGCCGGAGTAATAGATAAAGATTATCGTGGTAACGTTCAGATATTACTTTTTAATCATTCAGAATTTGATTTTTTAATAACTAAAGGTGACAGAGTAGCACAATTGGTTTGTGAAGTTATAGTTTATCCTGAAATTGAAGAAATATTTTTAATTGATCAAACAGAACGAAATTGTAACGGATTTGGATCAACTGGAACTTAACATGTATTTACAATCGTTATTTGAACTATCTGCTATAGAAATATGTAAGCAAGTTTTAGTAGAAGATATTCATATAGATGAACTGCAATTACCTGTTTCTCTTAAACATCATTTGAAAGAAAATTTTACAATCTATTTAGTGCAAGTGAAATGTGATACCAAGGGTTATGAGTTTTTAGATATTGATTTTGAAAATATCACTATTACAGATTTTTTTATGCTGTTGAACCTTGGTGCTGTTACCGATGTACCACCATTCATTCTCCGTCGAAAATATTATTCATTCAATTCAAAACATCTTCATGTTGGATTTGATAAATAAAATTATTTTATTTCAGAAATGGATGTTGTTAATTTATTTTGCGGAGATGAACTTCGCAGGCTCTTCAAACTTGAAGAAGAGGGGGAGGAAGAGGAGTTTATAATTGATTGGGAGGCGTATTTTTTTGAACATTTTATGGAGTACTTGGAAGAAGAAGAGGAGATTCCACTAGAGTGGGAAATCGAAATTTATTTTGAAGAGAGGGGGTGGAGGGGGAATTGATATAAAATAAACAAATTTTGTGTATATGACTTTATTATTTCATTTACCCTATATATACCCACTTATAAAGGTGTTTAAGGCTATAGAGGTGATATTACTTACATATTCAGTTCTCTCTCTGATTAATTTGAGAACAACAACAACAAAAAAATGCTTATTTATTTCGCATTTCTTTATTTGTTGCCAAGCGGTTTAGCAGAAGAAAATTGTACATCGTTTGCAATAAAGTATCTTACGGATTACGGTTACTTATCATCTTCTTCGGAAAATGCTTCCGATTTTTCTTTTATCGATATGAAGACTGACGCTTTGTTCAGATTCCAAGAATATTATAATATTACAACTGACGGTGAACTTAACAATCAAACCTTAGAATTGATGATGTCAAAAAGGTGTGGTGTAGCAGATGAAATTTTTAGTTTTAGAACATCATCAAAATGGTATAAGAAACAGTTGCGCTGGTATTATATTGGTGTGAATAAACAATTGACGGATTTAACTGAATTAGCTTTTAAAACTTGGGCAAAGTATACAGATCTTGAATTCATACATGATAGACAGAATCCTGATATAATGATTTCTAATAAAAGAGGACGGCATAGGTATCAAAAAGATGGTACTGTTTGTCCATACGATTTAGATGGTCGCGGTCAGATTTTAGGCCATTCTTTTTTCCCCACGAAAACCGGTTCTCAGGTTGAAATACATATGGATCTGGATGAAGCTTGGTGTTTGGAAAGCGAAACTGAAAAATGTGCTGATGATACAACGAGTATATTTTCGGTTTTAATTCATGAAATCGGACATTCTTTAGGAATTTCACATTCAAGTGATAGAAACTCGATAATGTACGCATATTACAAAAAAGCGGATACAAACCTTACAACAGACGATGTTTTAGCGATAGAAAGTTTGTACGGGAAAAGAAAAATTGTTACCTCTACTACCACCACCACCACCACCACCACTACCATCACCCCTACCACTATCTCTCAACCCTCAGCGACTCCTAGCGCGGCAAAACCCGATCTATGCGGAGTAAAAAATATCAACACATTTTTAATAATCAATCAAGAACTTTACATTTTTTATGAAAAATGGTTTTGGATTGTTCCACTCGATGGGGAAGAGGAAATTAGCAACCCGCAATTGATAAGGGACTGGTTACACTTTTTACCAAGCGATTTTGAAAAAATAGATTTTATCTACCAAAGACCAAACGGTGCTGTTATAATGATTATAAAAGAAAAGATATATATGTTGGAAATTCCATCTCTGCATCTTGAATACGGTTACCCAATTGATTTACAATTGTTGGTTAAAAGAGTAAATATTAGAGTGCAAGGTGTTGTCAATTCTTATTTAGGTAAAACATATATTTTCTTTGATGATAATTACTATATGGAAATTGATGAATGTAAATTTCGCGTTTCAAAATATGGTCAAATTTACAAAACTTTTATAGGCATTCCCTCCTCTTTTGATTCTGTTTTCAGATTTACAAACGGAAAATTATATTTCTTAAAAAACAACAATGTGTTCGAATATGATGAATTTTTAAATTCTGTAAGTCAAGTGAAAAAGAATGAACTATCAATTTTTGGAATTCAAAAATGTTTAGAATCAAAAAAAATAATACAAATATATTGACGCGAATCAAAAAACTTATCGATTCCCATCTTTTAGCGGTCAGTTAAATTTGTATTGTCAACGAGGAAGGACCTATGGAGAACGAACAGGTCATCCTAGAAATAAGTAAATTGCGTAGAAACATAAAAGAAAAACACCGAGCTCTAACGCGCGGTATTTTAGATTCAGAAGCGATGTTGGAAAAACAATTTAAACCTATTGTAGATCCTTTGAAAAAACTCGTTTCCGAAAAGGAAAAAAATCTAGATGCTGACAATGCAAAATTGGTAGATGTGGAAAAAAAACCGATAAAACGTAGATACATAATGGATTCGACAGAAGAGGAGGAGGAGGAATTGGATCCCGAGAGTATTGGAAGATCCGATGTAAAACGTAAATTTGTACCCCCACCGCAAGGTTTAAAACGTAAAAAATTGGTAAACAAGTCTCGCGAATACTATGCAGATGAGGAAGAAGATTATGATTACGAAGATTACGCTAGAACCGAATCCCGAAAACGGTTAATGCCTCGACACGAACCGCCTATGGATGATTAGGAAATTGAAGATAATGAAATGGAAACCCTCCCATCCACCAGCAGCAACACCGCAACACCGGTGGGTGAAGATGTTTATGAAACTCGAGAGACTGGCCAGGATCTGATGAGTACAACGGAAGGTAGAAAAAGTATTACCGATTATATAAAAGAAACTTTTACAGGACCAATTTCAAAAAAATATTTTGTAAAATTAATAGATGGTGGTAGGAAAATAGATAAAACGTTTGGAATTCATATCGATGGTAATACATGGAAGATGGGTAATCAAATATTAAAGATGGTAGGTGATGATTTAATTATTAATGAAAAATATTATAAAGGAACCGAGGGTCTATACGAATTAATCATTATGAATGACCCCGATCCATTTATTTATACAAAAGAGGATCTCTCAGTGTATGGAGATGTTTTACACGAAACAAATGTATACCGTCAGGACTATTCCGCTATAGGGAAGGTGAAATCGAGTAAAAGTAAAAAATATAAAAACATAATATCAAAATTAATAAATAAAGTTGGTAGTGGTGGGGATATGATATTAAAACCATCTTCTAATTATGTCTACTGGAATGATCCAAATGAGTTGTGCGAAAGATTAAAACTGTTATATGCTTCTCAGAGAGCGGGGAATACGGGTCACGCCAACGAAATTGCATCAATTCTCGAAGAACTGGTCGAAGCAGGAATAATAATTAAAGAATGAGTGTCGATAAATTTGGTCGTCATTCTGTAAAACGTTTTAAAGGTGCGCAAGGACCGCCTGGAACGGGGTTTCAATTGACAGAAAAAGGTAATTATAATATACAAAATAAAAGATTGACAAGCGTTGGGAATCCTATAGGCGGAAGGGATGCTGTTAATTATCAAACTGTTAAAAGATTTTGCCTAACAGGAGATAATTTTTACGATGGAAATAAAAAGAAAATCAGTAACGTCGCACCACCGGTAACCGACAATGATGTTGTAACAAAATCATATTTAGAGAAAAATTCTGTTCCTGTTAAAACAAAGGAGGGTCATTTTTCATTTTCAAATAAAAAATTGAAAAATGTTGATCAACCTGAAGCGGACGATGATGTTGTAAATTTAAAATATCTAAAAGATAATGTGTACATGAAAAAAACACCAAAAGCCGATTCAGATGCTGTTAATTTGGGTTACTTGAAAGACAACACCTATATAAAGACTGGGGGAAATGTCCTTGACTTCAATAATAAACGGCTCAGTCATATACAAACCGAGGAGCTGTACGAAGCTGTATCTCTGGGAAAAGTGTTACAATTGTTATATTTGTCTTATTTAAGAGATTTACGTGACAACGATAAAAACTTGAAAACTTACCCCGATTGGCTCAGTACGTTATGGGTAAGACCAGAAAAGGGTCTTGTATTCAAAACCAACTAAAACGGGGACGCGGTTTAATTAGTGATGTTATAAACAAGGCTATTGATATTCTTCCGATAGATTTTCATTTACCGGGCTATCAGTTTTGCGGTCCAGGAACAGCTCTCGCAAAGAGATTACAACGCGGTGATTCCGGCATTAATAAACTAGACGTCGCCTGCAAAGCACACGATATTGCGTACAGCAAATATAGCGATACCAAGAATCGTGCAATTGCTGATCGAGAACTTGCCGAGCGGGCCTGGGAACGTGTTAAAGCATCCGACAGTGGACTGGGGGAAAAAACTGCAGCTTGGGCGGTAACCAATATCATGAAGATGAAACAAAAATTTGGTGGAGGAGGAGGGGAGCAAAATAAAATATTGAAATTACTTGCACAGGTTGCAAAAAAGGTAAAAAAGAATAATAATAATAATAATAAAAAGAAAAAAGGAAAAGGATTGTATGTGCGTCCGTATAAGGGAGCAGGAGGAGTAACAAAGGTTCAGAAGAATAAGAAGAAAAAAAAAAATCTCTACTCGTCGAAGATGATTGAATCTATACCAAACAAACCATTGTCAACACTCGATATAATAAAGTATGCAGAAAAATTAAAAATTCCCTATTTTAGAGGAGTTTTTATGCGCGATACGCTTCCGAAATTACCGTTAGTAAATGAGACGGCAGTAATGAATTTGGATAACGTTAAAGGTGATGGTACTCATTGGGTGTGCTATAAAAAGCGTGGAAGTCGTGTAGATTATTTTTATAGCTTTGGTAATCTGCGCCCACCTGCAGAATTAGTGGAATATCTACAGAGACAATATCCTGTACTAATAAGGTATAATTACGAAGCGCGCCAAAAGAGATTGAACACCGTCAATTGCGGTCATTTGTGTTTAGACTTTCTAGCAACAGCATGATTTGTATATCGGGAAGAAGCTCATATTTTACGTGCGAATTTTTCCCTCCCATAGATCTTTCGTCTTCGAAACAATGGGAAATTGGATTAGTCGATTTAATGACATACAATTCTATTCCAAATATAGAGAAAAATGTAAACGATAAATTCTATTACGGAAAACCAGAAGAATCGATTACGCTTCCCGAAGGAACGTATGAAATTGATGATATTAAAGATTATTTGGATGGAGAGCTGAAAAAGAAAAATAAACAGAGCTCGTTACAGATTAAAGCTAACAATAACACTTTAAAAACAGAACTTTTCTGTTCTGAAATTGTACACTTTAAACAGGATACTATCGGTTCGCTGTTGGGTTTCGATCAAGACTCGAAGTTGGAAGCGGGTAAATGGCATGAATCACCAAATCAAGCAGCCATTGTTAGAGTGGACGTCATACGAGTCGTATGCGATATTGTAAGAAATTCATACAAGGACGGTGTTGAGGGTCACGTATTACACGAGTTCTATCCGGTAGTCGAACCGGGGTATAAAATAGTTGAGAAGCCTGCATACGTAATTTATTTACCAATAGTCTCGCAAGGATTGCTTTACAAAATAAATATTAAATTGGAAGATCAATATAACCGATTGGTTAACTTTAGACAGGAAAACGTAATCATTCGCCTTCATTTGAGAGGGGTAAAATAATGGTGTTTATTTTTACGAATAATTTATTACCACCAGCACCGATACCGCGCATTCATCATTCAAAGCTCAAAGAGGTAACACGGGATAATCTGTTGTTTTTAAAATCGATTCCCGGGTACAGATTAAATCATGCTAAACGTTAATGCGGCTGTACACAGCAGCGAAATTGTTACAGACTATGAATGGCATTCACATTCGCCCTACTCATCAAATTCGTATGGAAATAGCGATGAAATAAGGATTCCTGTACATCAACAGGATGTGTATACGTTGCCGAGTAAAAGTTACTTGCAAATTGAGGGAATGGTTGTAAAAGAGGACGATACATCGGCGGCAACGACAACAAAATTTGTTAATAACGCGCCAGCATTTCTGTTTGAAGAAATACGATACGAACTGTGCGGAACGGAAATAGATAGAGTTAAAACCGTTGGACATACAACGTTGATGAAAAATCTTCTAACCCTACGCCCAGAAGAAAAAATTTTTTTAGGAAATTGGGGTTGGTCAACAGACGCTCAACCTTTTGCTCTGGAAACCGATGGAAAATTTTCATTCTGCATACCGCTCCGACTCCTACTCGGTTTTGCCGAGGATTATAAACGTATAATTTTAAACGTTAAACAGGAGTTGATTTTATTGAGAGCCGCAAGCGATAAAAACGCTATTCTTCAATCAACGGCTGATAATGTAAAAGTAAAAATCAATAAAATCGTATGGCGGATGCCGTACATAAGAGTTGTGAACGAGGAGAAACTATCTCTGCTGCGGATGACCGAAAGAGATGAAACAATCTCGATTCCTTTCAGACGTTGGCAAATGCACGAATATCCAATTCTTCCAAAAACCAAATTTCAAACTTGGACGGTGAAAACATCATCTATGGTGGAAAAACCTCGCTACGTAATAATTGGTTTTCAAACCGACAGGAAGGATTCTCAGACCAAGAACGCAGCCCATTTTGATTTCTGCTCTATTGAAAATGTAAAACTCTACTTGAATTCAAAATATTATCCATACGATAATATGAATGGAAACAAAGCTGTAATGTACGATTACTTTTCAAGATTTCAATCGTCCTACTACCAAGGAAGCAGCGATCAACCTTTCATCGATCGACAAACGTTTCTCAATAAAACACCTCTATTCGTCATTGACTGTTCAAGACAATCGGAAACTTTGAAAACAGGATCCCTCGACGTGAGAGTCGAGATGCAAAGCAGCGCAGACTTCCCGGATTCTACCGCATGCTACTGTTTAATTATTCATGATGCACTTATGCAATACTCACCTTTGTCAGGAATTGTAAGAAAAATTATGTAAATAAAGATTTTTTTCCCGAATTTGTGTGTATTTATTGGATAGTAAATAAGAACACCAAATATTAATATAAGTGATTAATTTATTAATTTAAAAAAAATACAAAATATTAAAAAGAGGGCGGGACGTTAAAAAAAATAGTGACCAATACTTATAGTACCCGTTACTCTAAACGTTTCGCGGAGTCTACCGATGTGAGCATCGGCATACTCCACAAAAGGTATAGTTTTCGGAATACCATAGTATGAGTACGTACGTACTCTATTTTGAATATTAAAAATATCAAAAAAATTCAAAAAAATTTTTAACTTTGTGTCTGGAACAATTAGTTCCAGACCCACGGCCGATTTCTTAATAAATTCTATAAAATTTTTTAAATCAGAAATTGATAAAAATGGGCGGCCAAAACCCCCAATCTTAAACATTGTCACGCCCTCTCTTACAGAAAATACATCCAACAAAACAAAATGGCTGGCGGTTAAGAGGCTATACATATTCCGCCTCCACCGAAAACTGCTCACCGGCAATATTTCTGAAACACAAAATCAATCAATTAAATAATGACCATATGCCAGTGTTGTAATCCCATCTTCACATATATGTCTTTTATCATCCTCCGAGCTTAATGCTAATTTATTAACAGTAATTGATTGAATAATATGTTTTCTCGATCTAAACAGTTTCATTTCCTTTCTAAGTTTAACACCTTCAAATAGACATTTCTTGTAATCTTCAAAACAAATTTGTTTCTTAACCACGGGTTTCGTTACACCTTTTGCTTTTTTCGTCACCTCATCGTTTACAGTTTTAAATGTGTACAACTTAGGGCGTAAACCCACAAATTCTGTGATTACAACACCCATACATTCATCTTTGAAACAGCCCAGTTTCTTTTTATTCTCTGAAGAGTAATTCTTATGTTCGGGAGGATAATCAGACATATCAAAATATTTTTTCATTTGTAAAAGATCTTCGTATACGTTTTCTGTAAAGATTTCGTAGAAAAAGGAGTCTGTGTCTAGATACATCAGGTTTACAGTTTTATTTTTGTAAAATTTTTTTATAATTTCATAATGAAATTCGTACATATGATATTTACTTAGTTCTAAAACAGAGAAACCGATATATATAGGTTTATTGAATAAAATTTTCTCTTTACCACATTCGATAGCGCTAAGATTTTCATTATAAATTATTCTATTCAAAAAATTTGGTTTTGAAATCATTCGTTTCAATCGCTTTTCGTTGTTAACAAGTTCGAGATTCATCCTTTTTCTAATATTTTCAATGCTCTTTCCAAACATCGCATTATTTAACAACTTGTAAAAATCCTTTTCAAAATTATTTTTCGCCTCTTTCCTTTTCTCTGTGTTAAACGAAATATAAGGCGCCAACCATTTACTTTGATTGAATTTCAATATCCTATGTATTTTTACAACAACAAGCCCATTCCTAATAGCTTGTTTAAGGTTCATATAGTGGCATATGTAACGCTCTTTTATCTCTAGTGTTGTCAAAAGTTTTTCCTGTTTTGACCCGAACGGTATTATGCGTTCCGGAAAAAATGGAAGATCATTATGAGAATCGTGTAAATAACTCGGATAGTCTACATCGCATTCAATTATATAACCTTCATTTCCCTCATCCTCGATTTTGTTTACATCAAAAGTTTTTATTTCTCTGCGGCTCAACCATTCAAAAGAGTTTTGCGGCATAGGTTTCGACATTGCGTAACCATACAAGTTATTTGCATCTATGTAGATTAAGTAGGAATTTGGTTTTTCCGGATCATACGAGGTGATGTACGGATTATTTGCTTTTGACCATCTTTTTGGACAGCTTGTTATACCGCCCCTAATTCCTCTCTCGATAAACATATACATATCGTAATCCGTGATCAGATCCAATTCTATTTTGTATATTTTAACATCGCATCAAATGTCAAACTGGGGATCGATAGATAATACGCGGGATCAACACCATAATTATCTAAACAAATGTTGCGAAAATTTTCAAATATATCTGCGAGCAAAAGCACATCCGTGCGCAAATACAAATCGCTGTATTCGCCCAAAGTCTTGCAATCGAAACGATCCCAAACTTTTCTTGCATGATTGTAATCGTCCTCACTTACGTTCTCATCGGCGATGCTGTTATAAAAAAACTCCTTTTTTGGCAACTCTGTCTCATCCAACCTCTCCCAGGAATCTGTATATTCATAGGGATAGACTCCCTTTCTCGTTACAAGATCTAGATCATCCGTAAAAAATTGAAATGTATGAACAAATTTATCTTTTGGAAGATTATTTGCAAGACGAGCTAAACTATCACTTAGAAATCTGAAACTGTCTAGAAACCTTAATTTTATTCCGCCCGCAGTCTGTTTGGAAAAAGATATATATTTTTCAGAAGTATTTGGGATTACACCAATTTTTTCACAATCACAACCCAATTGACGAACAATAAAATGTGAATCATAATTAGAACTGCCGTGAATAAATATGGGAAGATAGCGTTGATTTTTTCTTTTCAAATTACAATCATTACATAATACATTTCTAAATTTACCAGTGAAATGACAATGATCTCTTACAGGCGGGTTTAACAATGTAAAGTCTGTATTACAAGATTCGCATTGCGTAGCCAGTTTTACTCTACGCTTTTCATCATCGTTAAGAGGGAGAAGAGGTAAATTAGTTTCCGAAAATAAATCACCAATTAGATTTGCTATAGAAATTAAATAGTCCATAAATTTTGCAGCAGCATCCTTACCCCGATACAAATATGGCTCGGAAGGTAAATTAAACGAAATAGAGTCGGGTAGGTTCTGGTAAACCAAATAAACACAAAAACTCATTGGTTCGTGGTGACTATCCACTTTTGTAAATTGAGAATCAATTTTATCTACTTTTTTCAATATACTTTCAAAATCACAATATGCCACAATAGGAATTCTAAAACTGTGGTGAAAATTTGAAAACTTCAAAACCGAATCTTCTTTTGGCATAATACTTGTTACAGGTTTATTAATACGACAATCTTTTTTATGTATTTTTAATTTTTTACGCGAATCTCCTCCCTGAAAACGCACAAAACAGCGTTTACAAAATAACATATTTTCTGTATGTTTGGTAATCTGACTACGCACTAATCGCGAAAAATTCTTAATATAACAATAGTGATTTACATTATTACAAGAAATTAATAACAAGTCAAAATGAGTTCTTCTCTGTTTATAAGATATTCTTAAAGGATAAATTGTATTTTTACCATTTACTCCATATACGTTTACACTAACACCTATATTTTGTTTTTCAAACACACCTATTTGTTTTAAAGATACAGGAAAAGTAATTCCACTAAAGTTAAATTTATCAGTTAATTGTTGATATCTTTTATCCACTCTTTCTAAGTTTAATCCTACAACATAGCGCGAAAGAATAGCCCATTGAAAACATTTTTCATCCCGCAAATTCTTAGGATTAATAACAGCTTTTTTATTTTCAATAAATTTTGGAAGGCGAATATATGAACTTCCCCCAAGCGGATTGTATTTGCTGAATCTCAAAAGAAGTCCGTCTACAGAGAGCAGACTCCACCCACTACCCTTTCCCTGATATTCGTATTCTTCCAAACAAATTTTTAAAAACATATCCGATAAAAGTTCATCGATTGACGAATCTTGAAAAACCGGAACATTGATAGTTTTAAAAGCTCTATTCTCTACACTTATATCGGTCAACATTGGTTTAGTATAAGTACATTCTACAATGATATTAAATTTTAATGGTGTATCATATTTTAATAATATATTTTCAATTAACAGTTTCATTTTTTCATTATTTCCAACTAAAAATGTACAAACATCCTTAAAAGTTGCATTATTGTTTTTTAGATAATATGTTTTCAAAACACCTCTAAAAGCGTTTTCAATTTCTATAAACTCGCCTTCATCACACCGCAGTCCCAATCTATATTCCTTTTTTCTTAAATCCATATTTATTTAACTTCTGAAGATTCAATTTTAACGTTTTTAATTTTTAAGGCTTTCTCACACGCATTTGCTAAAATGTTATTAATAGAGTTATAAATTGTAATATCATTTAATAAAAAATAACCTTTTCTGTTAACCTTTTGCCAATAATTTTTTTCAGTTGTGCATTGTTTCAAATCTTTTACATCGGTTATTTCAATTTTAATTAAATACGTTCCGGTCTCTCCGGGTGTAGTAATTTTTTTCCTTTCATTTCCCGATTGTAACTGAAACTGTTGACTTATAAGAACGGAATCGGATTTTTTAGACAATTTTTTTGAAAATATTTTTATAAAACTATCCTCATCCTCGTCCTCGCTCTCGCTAGATTCTTCAAATTTCCTTTTTTTACCTTTACACTGTTTTGCAATATTATTTAATTTCTCTACAGCTTCGAGTGAAAATTTTTGATTAGTTTCTAAAATAGGTTTTATTATAGTATTAATTTTAGTTAGTGATAATTCTTTGTCTTTTGATTGAACTTTAGCATATAAAGAATCCAAAATATTTTGAACTACAATGAGCGGTTGATATAGCAAAGCATTATTCGAATTTTGAAATTCTTGTTTTACTATTCGATAAAATCTATCCCACTTATTAACAGAAACTAATCCCAGCTTAAAAAGAATTGATACAATTTCACCAATACTAAACATACCAGTCAAAACAGTGCTGCTCTCTCCGTTGAACGGGCCGAACTTCTGCTGTTGAGGTGGTGCCGGTAGTGGTGGTTGGCCCGAAGGTCCAGCAAGATCTAGTTGTGCAGCCTGTTGTGGTGGTGGTGGCGGTGGTGGAGGAGGAGTCAAAGTTGGAGGAGATGACGGGAGAATGTATTCCTCGTCAAATTCTCGAACAAAAATGCCAGCCATTTCTATAATAAATAGAATATATCACTTTCAGTTTAAACAACTCTTGATGTTGAAGTACAAACAAGCGCAAGTATAAGTTTAAACAACTCTTAACGTTGTAATACAAAACAAACACACAAGTGTTAATAGTTTATAAAATAACAACAAATACTTACTTAGTGTGTTGAAGTAGTAGGTTTTCAAACTACTGATGTCTGTCTCTCTTGTAAGTCTCTCTTTATATACTATATCTCAAGGATGAAAGTATTTCCCCGCAATTATACACGTGCATGTAGGTTTCACAATGCCCTTGCTTGTTGATTCTGGAAAGTACGATTTGCGTAATAATCTTGCAAGTTATCCTTGTTGTGTCCTTACTGTCTAATAAGACACTTAAAGTTGTTTACAAGATTTCGCAAAATCATATTTATTACTTGCTTCATTCAATCAGTGGTTTTTCCCGTCAAGGCTATAATTAACGTCCGCAATTATTTAGCAAGGCTTCCCGGTGCAATTATTTTAATGACGCCTGCAATTAGGTTCACGAAGTTGTTTTCTCCGTCAAGGCTATAATTAACGTTCGCAATTATTTAGCAAGGCTACCCGGTGCAATTATTTTAATGACGCCTGCAATTATTTAGCAAGGGTACAATTATTTTAATGACGCCTGCAATTAAATAAGTTGTTTTCTCCGTCAAGGCTACAAGCGGCAAACATTCCAATTATTTTAATAACGTT
>JAGFPH010018046.1:0-16819 GCA_018207615.1 Philaenus spumarius | reverse complement strand
TTCTAAATCATTTGATATGAAATAAAAAGCAATGAAAGATAAAATTTTTATTTTTATTTTGATATATAAAGATGTATTTATATAATGTATATAAATACATAATTTTAACAAATAGGCATATGGTTTTAAAATCATGAACTTCTATAAAATCGAGTGTAAGTCCTTGAGTAAGATATAAGTACCAGGAGACCGAGCTAAAGCTCGATTATAATCAGGGCTATGATTTCAATAATAAATATTGGATTATTGAGTTTTGAGGTTAGGCCTATAACATTAAACAACTAAATAAAGGGTATATACAACATTAGGCTTACCTGTAATAAAAATACAGTTTTAACCATAATCTCAACGCTATGCCTCAGAAATAAGTCAGGCCTAAATTAAAGTTTAATATTTCACTATCGATTTAGGTCTAGGGCCTAGTTCGCTCACGTTAATAACTATTATTGCAAATTTCCGTGAACATCGTTTAGGTTAGGCCTATAACATTAAGCAACTAAATAAAGGGTATGTTTATTTAGCAGAAGTATTCGTTGCCATGGTAACTATAAATAGATACAACATTAGGCTTACCTCTAATAAAATATACAGTTTAAAAGAAAGCAGATGATTATTGTAATGGCATTGAAAACATTTGCATCAGCTGTGCTTTGTATTGTTTAAAATGGACAAATTTCACTTTTTAATTTAATAAAAAGACGTAGAAAACGAATTTTCCCAGACTGGTGACCATTTCCAATCGATTTCTCGTGGCCAAAAGCCTAATATAAAATCAAAAAATGAAAAATCCTTAGACGGAGATTCCAGATCCATTTAGCAGACAAACAATTATCTCTCGCTTTAGAAGATAAGATATAACAGCTGATTTCACCCATCATCTGTAATACTTGAATAAACCCAGTGTAGATTATAGTTTGGGGTTATGTTTACAACTTTAATCGTTATAATTTCTTGTGAAGTTGATTTAAAAAAATATGAGTTATAGAAGTAATGTTTGCATATAATATACGTTAAATATTTGCTTTTAGGTTATAAACTGTATATAAATACAACCTTTTACCGTCAATATATTTGTTTATACAAATTTAAAGAATAGCTACCTATTCGTTTAGCTTCGGAAACATTCGTACAACTTCGCATAACATATAAACGTATTCGATTATTCATTTCTTCACTATAATATTAATAACGTCTAAATAAGTTGATCTATCAATATGAAATAAAAAGCAATAATTAAAAGATAATATTTTCATCTTTTTTCCAATGTATAATAACGTATGTAAATAAAACTGTTTAAACTGGCATAAATTTGAAATCTTTATTGTTGTACACATTTACCGAGTTAAAAATCCCCGTCAGCATAGTTAGGTAGGCCTAGATAAGTCGGCCTTAGTATTGTTTTTAAATAGTTTTTTTTTTAAATGATGCATTTCTGATGTGTAACTAATTAATGGGCCTGTGATTTTTCACAATATAAATAATAATATAATAATAATACAGTAATAATATTATATAAAAATAATCCTTATAAAATTCCCTGAGCATAGTTAGGTAGGTCTAGATGAAGTTTGTTGTTTTTAAAGAGTATTTGTTTAAATTATGCATTTCTGACTTTTCACATGGGCTTATTAGTCTAATAAATATCTAATTATACAGAATCGTTTCCTTGTACACCAGCATCGCATCGTTGGCCCACGCAAACCGTGAAAGTTCATGCATGTAACGTGAGAACGGTTTTACAATGAACGGAAGACAGCTAGTTTACCGGAGATGAGAATCGACCGACTGAAAGTAAATCTGTCGACCTTCCGCGTAGACCCCGGTCAACAACTTTCTACGGACGTCGCTTTGGGTGCTTTGTTCCCCGATAATTACGTAACCGGGTCTCGGGTGATAAATAATTCAAGAGGATCTTCTCCCGAATGTGGGCCAGGAGGATGGAAAGTGCATCGGGCCGGAGAAAATAGCCGCTTAGATATTCAGGGGATGCGGCCGAACTGGCAGTGTTCTATGACCGGACGGAGTTATGGGTTTCTTTGGAACAAAGAGAAAGCTCTGTAAAAGTAAAAGCGATAAAGAGCGGTAAACGAAAACTAGTTTTGCATTCGGTTCACTTGTTGCTTCGAGTCCGTCGTAAATCTTTGTCGAGCGGAAAATAGTTTTCTAAGATAAAACACTACTAATAACGTTGGATAAATTTAGCGAAAAATTAAAATTAAATTTTTACCCCTGCATTGAAATAACACAAAGAAAAGCCAACATCAAATTCACAACAACAAATCGTAGCGAATTAAAACGCCAACACAATGATTGAGCTACACCACTAGTACCGCTTTAGAACTGTTGTAAAAACTAGACAAACATAGTTTTTGCAACAACAATGTTTGTAGTTTTTAAAAATATTTCTTTAATTGCAGCTGAGATTACACACCAGATTCCGAAGTTTGAAGTCAGGTTCGAATTAAGGTGATTGTTTAGACTTATTATTGTATAGTGATAATTTTAAAAAAATTGTAATGCAAATTTATTTTTATGGTTACCTCTGGTTTTCGTTTGAATATTATTTCATATACAACTGCGTTGCAGAAATATAACGAGTGTTGCAGTAAATTGTGTATCAAGTAATTTCTGTAGAGTGCACAATTGGAAAGCATAAACAATTCTGATAAAGCAAAGAATTTTTTGAAATAAAACTTACAATAAAGGAATAAGTATACTATTGGAGGATAAAGGATGAGAAAAGAAGAGTTAATTGGTAGGACGTTAGAAGGACTTTTCTGATATAAGTTGGAAAATTATAATAATTTGTAAGTGTTTGTTGCTTGAAATATATATGCAATATATAATGTATATTTTGTATACATTACATTTTAACAGCATATAATTGAAAAGGTATTTCTAAGACTTATACAATCTTGTAATTGTATTTTAAACAGAATGAGGTGAATAATGAAACCAAAGAATATACAAAATACATTTATTGCCACCGTGTTTTTTTTCTTGCAATAAACACACACCTTCAATATGATACATATATATTACAATATAATGTTACGTACGTATACGAAACAGATTTAGGATAAACAAGAAATGACGAGGCCTTGGTTTGACTTGGCGTCTTCGCTTCTTGGTTACCTTAGCGTTTCTTCTAGTCATACTCCCGATGGCTCCGAATACCCGTATATTGATGTTGCTATAGTATCGTATAACGTTGAGAGGCCGTCGCGAGTATTGCTAGAAGAAGCGCTGCGCTAAAATGTCTGCTATCAGTCGTTGTTTTGATTGGATCAATGTTCTTTGTGAAGCGTTTAGTAAGGACCGCTGGCGCCGGGTGGTCCGTAGTTCGATGATGGGCCTGATGGTCCGGATCCGCCACCGATGCTGCCTCCGCCGATACCTCCTCCGATACCTCCACCGTGTCCACCACCGAGTCCGTCGCCGAGACCTCCTCCGATTCCACCGCCGATTCCACCGCCGATTCCACCACCAATTCCACCGCCGATTCCACCACCGATTCCTCCTCCAATACCACCGCCGATTCCTCCTCCAATACCACCACCGGCTCCGCCACCACCGCCGATAGCGTTGGTCTCCTTCTGGGTCTTGTAACGGATGAAGTATACTTCGGGTTTGGAAGGTGCTGTAGGCGCAGCAGTGGGGATGGTGATCTGGGGTGCGTCTTCGGGCCTCTTGACCAAAACGTAGATAAGGGTCTTCTCAGAGTCTTGAGAAAGAGCTGGGATAACGGGAGCGGTGGGTGTGGGTGGAGTGGGTGCCTTGATGAAGATGATCTTGTAGTGCTTCTGTGGTGGTGGTGGAGGGGCGATCGGTCGGTTTCCTCCGACGAATTCGGGCTCTGGTGGGGGTACGTGAACGTAGATGTGTTTCTGGATGAGAGGAGCTTGAGGAGCGTAGCTGAAGCCACCGCCGCCTCCGCTGCCGAATCCACCACCGCCGCCGCCGCCTCCGAAACCACTGCCTCCGCCGATAGAACCGCCGCCGAAACTTCCGCCTCCGAAACCGCTGCCACCGCCGATTGAGCCGCCGCCGAATCCACCTCCTCCGCCGCCGCCTCCGAGGAAGCCGCCACCGCCGCCGCCGCCTCCGAGAAAGCCGCCGCCGCCGCCTCCGCTGTAGCTACCGCCGCTACCGCCACCACCTGATGGAACTCCGTAGCTTCCTGATGGAGCGGAGTAGGAGTACCCGGCCTCTGGGCGCGCTGACGCGAGCGCCGTCAGGGTGGAAACGAGCTGTAACATAGAAAAGTTCCACTATATAAAATACTATAATAGTAAATTGTGTATATAACAGCAGTACTATTCCTAAAACTTTCCATTAATTTTATTTTCCCTTGCGTTTCTTTCTGGTATAAAGTGTATTCTTTAATCAACTAGTATTTTAATAAAACTTGTGTATATAATATTAGTAAAATTGAATTATATTAGCAAAACAGTAATAGATGAATGTGAACACTATAAAAACAAAAATAATATATAAGCCTTCTGATATATTGTTTGAATTCTTTTAGTAAATTGTAATCACTAAATTAACAAATTATGTTATACAATATTTTTAGATTTGTATACTGTACTTAAACATGAAATATTGAAAGAAACAATGAAAATGTTAAGCGTAAGATACTGTTGTTGTTTTCCCTTCCGAAAGAGTCTTGTATGGTTTAATTTTAAGAAAATGTCGATACAATCTTTATTATTGCAATTTTTTACAACGAGCACTTATTTACAAAGTACATTGTAGCAGTTAATGTGAAATAGCAGAAATATTTTTTTGAAAACAGTTTTGTAAATACTTTTTTCTGAACATTATTTGCATAACTTTTTGTTATAGAGTTTTATCAAATTTTCACAATATTTATTTTTAAAACATCGCAACATTTATTTATATTTAGCTAAACTAGCGAATGTTGTTTTCTGTAAAAAAACTAAACTAAATACACTAGTAGTATTGATGAATGTATAAATATTTGTGAATATATACAAAATTTTATTACACAGCTTTTGTATTTTTACAGTATTACTTGGTAAATTAAACAATCACACTACGGTTGCAATTCGAGCACGAAAAATTGTTTTTAATTTCATGTAAAACAGTTGCACGCTGTAAAAATGAAAATGTTAAGCGTAAAATATTGTTGTTGTTTTCATTTCCGAAATAGTCTCTTATGGTATAGTTTTAATAAAATGTCCATACAATCTTTATATTTTTAATTTTTGTTTTTTTAACTAGCATTTATTCACAAAATACATTGCAGTAGTCAATACGAACGGCAGAAATGTTTTCTAAAAATCGAAAGAAATAAAAATTACGACAGTAAAAGTATTTAGTTTACAATACATTCTGCGGACTGTATTACGAAAAATCTTACATTTGGACCTGCACAGCGCCTTAAGTAAAAAATATCAAACAGATAAAGTTATTTCGCTAATTCATCTACCGAAATCTACTCATTTTGAAAAAGTATCTCAGTATCGTATAAAAGACCGTGACATATAATTTTAAAATATTTTACATTTATTTATATACTTTGTGAGTACTTTTAATTAAAAAAAAAGTAAATGTACTTTACTTTAGTAAAATAAAGGTTAATGATACTGTTTTTAGTTCAGAAAAATCTAACCTATTTGTTTTGAAATGCAAAATATAAACTTGTATTTAAAAAATTGTTTTTGTATTTAAATATTTCGTATCTTCCTTACAAAATTTAACCGCGATATATTTATTCAAATAGATTTTAAACTTGTTAAAAGTCGTTATAGAAGGTAGGACTTACCACAAACAATCGCATGGTTCTCTTAGGAGGCGTTATAATCCTAAATAAGGCTTCTTGTGATCACTTCACAGAAGAGCTTGTTAAACTGATGCCTTACTCCAAGAAAATTTCTCCTTATAAACCTTTCCTCTCTCTCTCATCTTCACAAGCGTCTTCGGAGAGAAAGAGTTGCTTCCCCCTCCCCTCTCGCCCATTCACTTTTACAAAAGTCAATATGCGAATTCCCCGCTCGGGTCAATAAGTGGTTTCATTATGATACGAGTTTTAATTTCAACTTTTCAATACCGACCGCGGCTCGTCGGCCCGGATGCGATGTTTGGGGAAATTTGATTAAACAGCTGACGGACGGCTGATGCAAGGTAAATCGAAGTTCTGTACAGAAACGCTTCAAAGTTTAAGGTTTGTTCGGGAAAAAAATCAAAGTGGGTGTAGTGAAGATCGTTGTTTGTTTTTCCCCGGACGTTTCCCATTTTTTATGTTTGCAAAAATATGATACGTGAATTTCGAAGGTTATCAAGTGAAAAGTTAAACTAAGACAAAATACTAAAATAGCAGACATAAACCTAGATTGTCAAGGTCTGTGTTAATTTTAAACAATCTGGATTTCAGACAACCATTACAATTTAAGAGTGTATGAAAACTGTTTTGTTTAGATGCTCATGCATTTTAATTAACTGGAAATTTAGCAACAGTCTGAACAGAGAACTCGTAACTCTTCTTTTCAGTTTGTTTATACGTCCAGACACCTTTTTTTTAAAAAAAAACGCATATTTTATCACAGGGCAAATGCAGTAAATATTTGTTCTTCATTTTTGCTACAAAAACATTATCTAATTTTGTTTTACGGCTTCACATTTACACACATTTTTCTTTATTAGTACAGCCTGGAAAACAATTGCCATCCTTTGTGAATCTAACAAACCCCAAGCTAGACGATTTTGAATGCATTTTTATAAATTAAACATAACACCGTCTGCCGCGGGCATTGCAAAATTTTATCCAAACTTTACAAAATAAAGAAAATGCGTTCGAATTTGTAGACTTATAAATTTAACTTTGTCTTGTATTCTTAAATGACTGAAAATTGTATACTTGTACACATTGTCTCAAAACTGTTATAAGGATTTTCTCGATATTCGGTGCACAAGCATTTTTTTACCCCGTTGGACTTAGTGAACATTTCAGGAACATTTTGTTTTCTGCAAGTTTTTCGGAAATTGTAAATTTTTTAATTTGGAAATATTTTCTCGAAGACGGCTCTACATATTTCCTCGAGATTTTTTTATAGAAGGATTTTTTCACCCAAACTAAAATAAAAAAAAATCTGTTATTTTTCCAGAATTTATATATTTGTATAAATATTTTTTCTTAAAGGCCATAAGAAATTCCTCGAGAATAAGGAATAAGGTTTTTTATTACCCTGAGAATCCGATGGACTTTTTTACAAGATTTAAAAAAATAATTATTGCACTAAATGTACGAAAAAGTTACTAAACGCGAGCATAGGTATGTCACCCGGTACATATACAGGCTGACTATAGAACATCACCGAGTTATTCTATAGATGAAATTAAGAAAAAGTTCCCATGAACTTATGTTCGGAAATGCTTTCTTTTCGAATCATCCACTTTTTACTTTCTCACTATACTATAGTATAGAGAAAGTATAGTGATCGCAAAAAAATCAATGTTGAGATTTTTATGGAAATATCCGTTTTGGGACCCCCTGAGTCCAAAAAAGTGTTTTTTACAAAATGTCTGCCTTTATGTCCATCTGTATGTATACAAAGCTATCAGTTACTATTTTTTTATATAAAAAAATGGCTCTAACGATTTTCATAAAATGTAGCTTATTTGTAGACCTAATGTACCCTACCATATGCAAAAAACAGCTTCTTTCTAAAAATTCTCGTTCAGCTAGTAATAATAATAATAATAACAGATTTTTTGGGTCTTTTTTGCCAAAAAGGGGGTTGTTTTTCAACATTTTTCAAAACCTTTTTTCGTGCATCTATACAGGCCTAATTTATATGTTTGGTGCAAATTTGTTTACATGTTTGGTGCAATTTTGTTCGAAATCGATCCAATAGTTTTCTCTCTAGCTAATAATAATAGTCATTAGTTACTCTCCTACAATTATGAAGTCACAGTGAATCTGTTTAATAATTTAAATACGTTTGTGAGAAAGTATGTGCCAGTTCCTGGTACCGTTTATTTGTTTTTGTTTTTTACTCCACATTTAATATCTTTAAAAAATGTTAATGTCAAATATTTCTAAAACCGCTAACTTTAAAAAAAAAATGTAGGAAACGAAAAAGTTATTTTTTTCATAACAAACAAACGGTTTTAAAATTTTTCCCGTAGCTCGAAAGGTAATCGGATAAAAACTCAAAACATAATTTCTTAGTACTGTCTACAACAATACAGAAAACAAAATAATAGTACAGAAAGAATTTTTGTTTAATTTTTGGCCGGTAACTTTATTGTTTTTTAAGCTACGGGAAAAATAAAAAACAGGTTTTGTTTGTTATGAAAAAGTTAACAATTTTTTTCTTAAATTTTTTGTAAAGTTAGCGCCGTTATTTTTAAAGAACGTTATGGCTTTCTGTTCAAGGTTAAAAGGTTACGTAATAAATATGCACACACAATTTTTAGGTCAACATCTTTTCTATTTTTAAAGATTTAAGTGTTTAAAAAAACACAAAATGGTGGATGAGCCTGCTGTAGTTCGGGACAATATTTTCTAGACAAGTGTATACGTATTTTTTTGTGTATACGTATATATATATGTATATGTATATGTTACTGTTTTATTTACTTTTTTGGTTTGATTTTTTTGTTGGTAAACTATACTTTGACTACAAAATAATATTTAAATGTATTTACTGAACAAAATTCATTCAAATACATATAACTGTATCCGATCATAATCTTACTCGATCATAGATCGGTTTCCCGGTACTATAAATATATATTTCTTTCTTCAAGAATTAGTAAAAAAATGTGGTCTAGATTTGCACTGCCATCGTGCAGACTTCGCCATCCATTGCACGAGCGATTCCGATTCTTGTAACAAGGGGATGCTCGCAGACTGTGTACGAATTGCTAGATCGTATATGTTCGTATAGATCCGATGTCTAATTTGTTGGATTTTCTACGATTTTCTGTACAAAATGCATTGAACATGTTCGTCTTAATGTGTAGTTGACTTTGATTTATGAAAGCAAATATCAGTTGAGTCGACGATTTTTATTTCACATATTAAATCAGGGAATGCCGAAGCAATTGTCAAAAAGGAAATATCAGGGGTGGTTATTAAAATATCATTTTATTACGATTTTTTTAAATTTATCTTTACAAATATTACCAAAACGTATTTTCATTAACTTAAAGTCGTTGTATTCATATATATAACCATAGGCTCAACCAAGCAAAAAAAAGTATACTATATAAGAAATCATGTTCTTTAATTGAGCATTTTTATTGAATAATTCATGTCGACAATAGAAGACTGATGTGAACACTGAATATAGTATTGCACTAATTAGAATACCATTTGCAATTAATTAGAAATATAATAGAACTGTTTACCAAGTTGAACAACTTCTAAAAGCAACACTCACGCACGAAAATAAAATATTACCTAATTATGAATAAAATAAAAACAAACTCAATAACAATGATATACAAATATTTAAAAAAAGCAAACAAATTGTGTTTTATATACAGAGTGTTCAGTAATTACATTATCAAACCTCGGGAAATGGTTCTGTGGGTCAAAATAGGAAAAAAAATCCTATAAACATAGGCCCGAAAACGCTTCGTTTTTCAGGTATCCGCCATTTTGTTTTTTGTACAAAATAAATCATATCTAAAGAACGGTTTGATTGAGTTCAAACTCGGCACGAAGTTTAACCTAACAATGATATATCTCAAGAAAAATAAGCGATTAAATCCGATCATGCATTTCAAAATGACGGCTGTATGAAACTTTCAAATCTAAATTACTCGAAAACCGTACATTTTATCAAAAAATGTCGACACTTTTTTTGTAGCCCTTTTGATTCCCTATCGGATGGTGTGACTGTCAAAACGATCGGACGAAGGATAACAGCTAAGTTAAAGATAATGACAGCAAATGTACATACAATATTGTGGTATTTACTGTGTTGGTATAGGATGCCGGGTTGAACAAACCAATTATTGGACATAACTTGTATGTAGTCCAAGAATATTAGTCAAATGAGGGTAAGTATCTCGGAATGAGAGATAGTCAGCTATAAACTTTTATAAACCATTATTTTGTCACCCTAAAACTTGTCTCAAAACCTACTTATGGTAGGTTGTCCGCGACTACAGATATTCCAAGGTCAAAGGCCAAAAAATCGATTTTTTACACATTTATTGCAAATATCTCGTTTCCTATGGGTTTTATGCTATTTGTATTTTTTATAAACCTGAGAACCCACCAATGCTTCGCTATTGCTTGATTCAATTTAAATGGTAGTTATTAAATTTCATTACATTGACTTACGTAATCCAATTGCAAAATGTTTTTATGCCACTTAAGAAAATACTACACAAATTTATAGTTTGTAAACCTTTATAAATACAGTAAACCTTTTGTTTGCTTTTACCTAATCCAAACAGACTGATAATTGTGAAGAATTGTAAAAAATACCTGATTCTAAATTGGTTGCAAATAAACGTGTTTTGATTCATTGTAGGCCTAATCTAAAATCATGTTCAGTTTTTGATCCGACACAGCTGTTTTATACGTATCGAGTAACAATAAATGTTCGAATTGAATTAAAATATAGTAAGCGTTTTTAGTTGATTTTTGTTTTTGTTTGCTTAAAGTTGGTCAGTCTAACCTAAAAAAGCTGTCGGTTTTGAAGAATAATAAACTGTTTATAAAATGCCCAGTAAAGTTGCTATGGTAACGAATGTAAGCAAACGCGACGTGTTGCTAAGCTTTTTATACGAACAGCTGTTTTTGTGCGCTACGGTCTTGAGTCCGTACAAAAGAGGCTGTTTGGTTTTTTCCCGAATTCGAAACTTTTTCGGGAAACTTTTCAAATTTTTCTGTATATAAAAACCTGGTTCGGACTATTACGAACATTTTAAAACAAGAAATAGCCAAATTGGTCCAGCCGTTCTCAAGTGGTGCGCTTACAAAGGAACGGCGATTCATTTTTATTATATAGATATTGTAGAGGACTAAATTTTCTACAACTTTTGTTTAAACAATTTTTTTTATATCTTCAACCGTTTGACCTTGGAATATCTGTAGTCGCGGACACCCTACGATGAGTAGGTTTTGAGACAAGTTTTAGGGTGTCAAAATAAAGGTTTATACAAGTTTATAGCTGACTATCTCTCTTTCCGAGGTGAAACCCCTCGTTTGTTTGCACCTTAGTATAGAGCCCTAGCTCAGGCGCTGTTTTGTTCTGCCCACAGCGGAAAACTCCCACATGGACCTCACGACGTCGAATTATGGTCTGCTTAGCTTTGCATCCCAGCTGTCGCCTTCGGATCACAAGCTGCTCCCAAAGTAAAATCCCCTTGTGGTTTTATACGGGGTACTTTTATGGTATTTTATGTTTTGATCAATTTCGGGGGAAACCAGACGAGCTATAAGATCAAGTAAAAACAAAAAGAAAAGTTCAGAATAATCGTAATAATAATAATATCATTTTTGTTTGGATAAAAACCCAAAATGTTTCACTACAGTACGAAAAATCACAGAAATTGCAACTTCCTGTCAAAAAACTTGATTCCACTTGTTAGCGAATTTCCATAGGAAAAATGAGCTATTGCAGTGGCCCTTGTGGTAAGACCCAAGGTCGGGAGTAGCAAATGAACACCGATCATGGTCCCTACAACACGTTTTGGGGTGTCATTAAAAATCATATATATATATATGTACATATGTGTTCGCACTCTAGCGGCCGCATTTTAAGTCCGATTCGGTTCAAATTTGGTACACATGTTGGTTGTCTACGTCGCTCGGACGAGTTCGTTAGCCAAACAAATCCAACAACAGGAAGCACGTTTTTTGACCGGAAGTAACTATTTTTTGAGATTTTTAATACAAGAATGAATTTTTTTAGAGTCTTTTCTACAAATATAAATATAGGATGTTATTCTGCACATTTTGTTTTTTTACGCGACCTTTATAGCTCGCTTGGTTCCCCCAAAATCGATCGAAACGTAAAATACCATAAAATTACCCGGTTCAAAGCCATTTGGTGGATTTCACAGTGGGGTTAGCGTGCAAAGCACGCAATGCATTGTGTAATGAAAATACTCAAAATATGCAGAATGGCGTGCGAATCACGCAATGCTCTGTGTATTGAAAATACTCCCAACATGCTGACTGGCGTGCGAACCATTTCGCAGCTATTCAGCACCGTCGTGAATAGACCTATTTCCCAAATAGTTGGTTGAAACAATAAAACATAGGCCTATAATTTTGGAAATTTGCTCAACTCACATCAGCGGTTCAGCTGCGTGGTCGAATTATTGGAGTTTTTGCTGAACGAACTGGTCCGAACGACTAAGAACATGCGGTCGTCAGAGTGCGAACACATATTATAAAACGTGTTCTGGAGACCATGATCGTTGCTCATCGACCACTCCACCGATCAAAGTCTCACCATAAGAGTCACTGCGACAGCTCATCTTTCCTATGGAAATTCGCGAAAAAGAATTAATCAGTTTGGAACGGCTTTTAGTAGGCTACTAGTCGAGGTGATTAAACATTGCCTCCTTTTTTTCACAAATAAAAACTTGTAGCCTGCAAATTGCCGCGAGAAAGAAAAATATATTTTTATATGTTGTACTAGGGGAAACCCCTGCGTGCTCCGCACGCCAACACAGTTGGCAACTTCTTTACACATAATCATGTTATGTTTTCTTTATAATAAAGGTGTAGGATTAATAATAACCCCAAACTTAAGATGGTAAATAATGTTAAATGTTCAAATCAAATTATTTCGTATATAATAGCACTCATAATAAAAGTTAAAATAACCAGGAAGTCTACACTTTAATAAAAACCTAACCTAAAAGTTAAAAATACAAAAATAATTGCTTCAAAGTTTGAAATCAGCTGTTAATGGAAATATTAGAACAATCAGATGTTTTATCTGTTATTTTATTCACTTAGTTGCTAAAATATTAGAACAAACAGATGTTTTATCTGTTATTTTATTCACTTAGTTGCTATGGTAATAAATGTAAATACATGTCTTGGTTTATCCAGTCTAGGCCTAACCTAAGAATTTTTTCTGACTAAATTTACACATATTGAAATAAAAAATGTTGTTATTAAAATGCATTACAGACTATGTTGCTCAGGGATGGTTTAGCTTTTTATTAGTAAAACTATTTTTTCAATCGGTTCAGTAGTTCCAGAGATTAACCCCTACATACAAACAAACAAACAAAAAACAAATTTTACCTCTTTATAATATTACTATGGAAGTAGATAAAATACGTAAAGACTTTTAGTGAATATGATTGTATATTCATCTTTATATCACTTTGTCAATTATTTTACGGGAAAATTATGTTCCGTTTATGATGACCATAAAGCGTTCGCTCCGAGTAATGCTAAATCAAAATTTGAAAAGTAATTCTTCCATTCTAAAAACCAGACACATCAAGCCCATTTTAAGACTTAACGGCCCCTTTTACGCTCAACCATAACAATGTATGGTGTAATATTACTATCAGGATGACATCAATACGACGTGATACTCGGCTTTCTCCAACTCTTATTTTCAATGACAAACCAGGCTGCCTACGAAAACCTTGCAGGCGCACAGTAAACGTACGCCATCCGACCTTGAAGTCAAGCCTTCGACAATTTACGTTTTTATTAGGACGAGAATCGAGTTGCTTATAGAAAATTAGCGAAATGAAATTGAATAATCAGACCACGCAGCTGAACCGCTTCGCACGCCATTCCGCATATTGGGAGTATCTTCAATACACAATACATTGCGTGCTTCGCACGTCAAAGCATTTTACATTTTGATCGATTTTGGGGAAACCAAGCGAGCTATAAGGTCGCGTCAAAAAACAAAATGTGCAGAATAACATCATGCATTTATATTTGTAGAAAAACCTCAAAAACAAATTCATTCTCGCAGGAAAAATTTAAAAAAAGAGTTACTTCTGGTCAAAAAATGTGCTTCCGATTGTTGGATATACGTATATATATATGATTTTTAATTACACCCCAAAACGTGTTCTGGGGACCATGATCGGTGCTCATTTGCTACTCCCGACCTTGGGTCTTACCATAAGGGCCACTGCAATAGCTCATTTTTCCTATGGAAATTCGCTAATAATTGAACTTATGGAAGTTTTTATTATAATTACTTGTTCGGACATTTGTCATCATTTGTGTGTTAAATTATCAAGCACGATGTTTCGGGAATACAAATCAATTCCCGTTCTCAAGTGACTAAAACTAACTGTACATAAACCCAGGCAACTAGGCCTATGTAAGAGTGAACAAAGTACAACTACATCGATAATTACCGATAATTACCAATTACCGATAATTTAACACACAAATGATGGCAAATGTCCGAACAAGTAATTATAATAAAATTCAACATCCATCATTAACTAACAATAACGTCAAACAGAGAATTGTGGAAGTTGTTTTGTCTCTCTTGAGAAACGTTGAAATTCCTATGATACCTTCAACAAGGACCAATAGATTTATTTCAGTTGAATGACTTCCAGAAATTTAAATCTTTTTTGGCCTATGATTGGAAGGAATACGTAATACTTAATTCAAGAGCTTTGACATTCCCTCATTAAAAACAATTTTATAAATAGATCTTTTGTAATTGAGTGCTGAAAATAAATAAATATTCTTTATAAAATTGCGGACCTGGCTTGCGATTCACTTTTAATTTTAAATGTTTTATTGTGTAGAGAAACAAGTTCAAAATTGGTACAAGAAATGTCAATTACGTGAAAATGAAAGGGATTTAAAAAATGTAAATTGCAAAACGGATGCGTATTGTGACTGCGGTTAAAATCCTTGCAAACAACCTTTATGATAAAAAATTAACGAATAAATGGTTTTAAATTTTACATTGCACTTACGGGATAAAAATTAAAGATGGCCGCCACTACAGCAGACCCTTAATTTAACACGTAAGTACAGTTTACAAAACATGGTTACAACATTGCGAAATTTGTTTTAATAAATAAAAATGAAAGTGATTACTTAACGTTAGTCTGATTAAGGTAGGGGATCAGCTTAGCAGTACCATTCTACTAAATCTTCACACTTCTAATTTTAACTAAATTATTTATTTTTAATTCGGAAATTAATAAATGGTTATTTTGTAAGCGAAACTGAACACGCTGCAATCATTGGAGAAAAAGAAAAATAGCGTTGCTTTCTATATCAGGAAATGTCGGTTAGGTGGTTCCGCCGACTCAATACGGATTTGTTACTCTGCACTTTTTTCTGTGTTTCTGTGGAAAGTCTTTCTTTGCATAAACAGTTCCCATGCAATTGGTCTCGCGTTGAGAGGCCATTGGGATCGTGCATCCAGCATAAGTTCACTGTCATTAATGGTAGATTGTGATAGGAGTTTTACGTATTTAAACAATATGGTATTTTTACCAACTAGTAACTGGTACAAGTAACTTATACGCATCAAAAACCTTATAAAATGAAACTTAAAATGTACGGCTACTTGTGTTATAATAAACATTATAATGTAGGGCTACTTGGGTTTTAATGACCCTTATAATGTACGGCTACTTGTGTTATAATAACCCTTATAATGTACGGCCACTTGTGTTATAATGAACCTTATAATGTACGGCTACTTGTGTTATATGAACCTTATAATGTACAGCTACTTGTGTTATACTGAACCCTATAATGTATGGCTACTTGTGTTATATGAACCTTATAATGTACGGATACTTGTGTTATACTGAGCCTTATAATGTAGGGCTACTTGTGTTATAATGAACATTATAATGTACGGCTACTTGTGTTATATAAACCTTATAATGCACGGCTACTTGTATTATTCTGAACCTTATAATGTACTACTACTTGTGTTATAGTGAACCTTATAATGTACTGCTACTTGTGTTATACTGAACCTTATAATGTACGGCTACTTGTGTTATATAAACCTTATAATGCACGGCTACTTGTGTTATACTGAACCTTATAATGTACTACTACTTGTGTTATAGTGGACCTTATAATGTACTGCTACTTGTGTTATACTGAACCTTATAATGTACTACTACTTGTGTTATAGTGAACCTTATAATGTACTGCTACTTGTGTTATACAGAACCTTATAATGTACGGCTACTTGTGTTATACCGAACCTTATAATGCACGGCTACTTGTGTTATACTGAACCTTATAATGTACTACTACTTGTGTTATAGTGGACCTTATAATGTACTGCTACTTGTGTTATACTGTACCTTATAATGTACGGCTACTTGTGTTATACTGAACCTTATAATGTACGGCTACTTGTATTATACTGAAACTTATAATGCACGGCTACTTGTGTTATATGAACCTTATAATGTACGGCTACTTGTGTTATACTGAACCTTATAATGTAGTACTACTTGTGTTATACTGAACCTTATAATGTACGGCTACTTGTGTTATACTAAACCTTATAATGTACAGCTACTTGTGTTATACTGAACCATATAATGTACGGCTACTTGTGTTATATGAACCTTACAATGTACGGTTACTTGTGTTATATGAACCTTATAATGTACAGCTACTTGTGTTATACTTAACCTTATAATGTAGTACTACTTGTGTTATACTGAACCTTATAATGTGTCGCTACTTGTGTTATAATAAACCTTATAATGTACGGCTACTTGTGTTATACTAAACCTTATAATGCACGGCTACTTGTGTTATACTGAACCTTATAATGTAGTACTACTTGTGTTATAATGAACCTTATAATGTACGGCTACTTGTGTTATA
>JAGFPH010018045.1:2222-16819 GCA_018207615.1 Philaenus spumarius | reverse complement strand
GGCCGTCCCTGCTTCTGCGCATCCAGCCATTCGCTTCATCGCATATATTTCCAACTGTACATCTCTCGATGAGGTTAAGGCATGTTTAAAGTCATCTTTTTTAAGGCCCTTAGTAAAATTCCTCACAATTGAAATTAACATGAGAATACAAGTAATGGCACAATCTGGTAGAGAACGCTTTTCTAACCTCCTTCTACAAATTGGCAACGGTCAGATACAGGAAAACGATGGAAAAATTTCTCTCCCAGATAACCTGTGTACTGTTGTCAGCCAAATACGGAACTTTACGCAGCGCATTTATCCTGACTTGAAAGGTATGAGTAACGTTGATCCGTCTTGGCTAAGGGAAAGAGCGATACTCACACCTACAAATGAGTGCGCTACTAAAATTAACAACATCCTGTTGGAGATGAAGTACGATTCAGTTGATAGTGTAGTAGAACTGGAGGATGCAGTGCACTACCCTGTGGAGTTCCTCCATACACTGGATCCTCCAGGAATCCCACCTCACAGTCTCCGCCTTAGGGTGCGAGCACCAATCATGCTGCTCCAAAACATCAATCCTCCTTAGCTGTGCAATGGTACCAGGCTCCAGGTCAAGTCCTTATACAAATATGTGATAGAAGCAACCATCATCACAGGAGCTGGCGAGGGAGAAACAGTTTTCATTCCGCGAATTTCACTAAGTCCTTCAGAGTACCACTTCAGTTTTAAACGACTTCAGTTTCCAGTGAAAGTCTGTTTCGCCATGACGATAAACAAAGCTCAGGGGAAAACTTTAAAGGTAGCTGGGGCGTATTTGCGAAAGGACTGTTTCTAACACGGCCAACTCTACGTTGCCTTCTCCAGAGTCAGCTCTCCTGAGAACTTATATGTTTTGTTATTGGAGGACCAAACTGCCAATGTTGTTTACAGCATGTTCTCCAATAACATGCTTGCTAACAAGAAGAGCTGATACAAAAATATTTAGTTTGATGACTATTTTAATGTAAATAATATTGTACACACTATGAGATTTGCAACATGCCCGTTTCATATCACCAACCACCACGGGCAACGCCGTACGGGTCAGCTAGTCACATATATTTCAAACTGTACATCTCTTTACAATTATTGTTAACAGCCACTTTTATTAACCTTCAATCGGAGGCTTCACATAGGTTACCTCCGGGTCAATAGATTTTTGGAGAAAAATTACTTTTGTACGGCTGGGAGGCTTGGTATTCGCCATACTTCCCGATCCTTTTTCTAAGGAAAGATAGAGAACACTATCATCCTCATAAGTATTGTTAATTGAATACAGTGGAGTGTTCTTCGTAAAGATTGGAAATAGAGTCCTTAGTTTAGTTCCGTGAGCGAACTATCGCGTTACTATGACTCCAGAGTATAGTTTCTTGTGAGCATGGTTGTAAAAGCGTTTGAATTTGTATTATTTTGTATTAAGATTTGTGTATATATTTTTTTATGTATATCCATTATATATTATACTTATTTTTTATATATACAGGTAGGTCAATTCTTTGAGCGCCAGATTGTGTTTGAAAATCAATGCGTCTGGTCGAAGGTGGCGCTTCTTCGTCGCATCGCTTCATGACCTCTCAGCAAGTGATGCACAACATATGATTCGAATGAGTAAATCTTGAGTTACTTCGTTACAAAGACACACATACGGTTTTCCAGTTCAGGGTATGTAAATATTGTTAGTGCAGTGTATTCACTACGGGGGGTCATCATGTGTAATGTGCAAATATCGCTAAAACTCGCATATTACGTATAAGAATGTAACTAAAATAATATTTGAACGGAGTACCCACATTGCTTGATCTTCTACTTTCCGAGAGGAGGGGTGATATTTGTAGAAGCAGATGATATTTACTTAAGCTTTACTGATGTTTATACATTATTAATTATACAGCTCAATATAAACATATGATGTGTGCTCTCACAGGAGGGGGCAATCAGCTGTTTGCTCGTGTATGTTTAATTCATGTAAATATGTTTTTAGAGATGTAATCATTTTCCCGAGCTTCAAAGCTATATTACGTACTATTTTACTTTAGGATTTAATATATGGTACAGTTATTGACTTGTAATTTCAGTGGGTGACAATGTCAAACAAAAATCAACTCCTTTAAATGCGAGTGTACGTCCGTACGTACATACATACGTACGTATGTGAGTAAAATATATTAAAAAGTTACAGATGATTTCACCCATCATCTGTAATACTTAAACAAACCCAGCATAGATTATACTTTAGGATTATGTTTACAACTTCAAACTTTATAATTTCTTGTGAAGTTATTTTTTAAAATATAAATTATAGAACTAATGTATGCTATAATACTTTATGAGATTTGCTTTGAGGTTATAAACTGTATATAAATTCAATCTTCTATCATCAATATATTCGTTTATACAAATTGAGAAGAAGAGGAACCTGTTCGTTTAACTTCGGAAACATTCGTACATCTTCGTATAACATAATATAAACATATTCGATTATTAATTTATTCACTATAATATTAATAACTTCTAAAATCATTTTATCTATCAATATGAATTAAAAATCAATCAAAAGGTAATATTTGTAGCTTCTTTAAATATATAATAACGTATATAAATACAAAATTTTAACAAATAGTCCTTCAGTTTTATAATCCTTTTAAAATCCTACATAATCCTTACATTTTGTACCGAGTTAAAAATCTCCGTCAGAATCGTTAGATATGCTTAGATAAAGTCTGTTGTTTTTAAATAATGTATTTCTGATGTGTACTTAATTAATCTGCCTGTGATTTTTCACGAGGGCTTACTAGTAAATCGTAAATTGCTATGTCTTTATAATAATAATAATAATCAACAAATACAAATATCTATAAAAATACTGTTACATACATTTTCCGAAAAAATATTAGCAATTCTAGTAATATCTTAGCATTAAAATAATAAATCCAAAATATGAAGTATATTAATACGTAGGTATAAGATAAAATGCAACTCCTGCACTAGTATAGTGAACCACAAAGTGGAGAGAACTGGCTTTACATTTTCTAGGAGTCGGCGAATTATTCTCATATATTTGTTACAACACTTACATTTCTAACTAAATTGACTAATATATTTACATATTGATATTACATTGTATTAGAATAAGTTTACGAATTCTTGTAGTTTTATTTAAATGAAACTCCACCTTTAAAGTGTAGGCGGTAAACTTTAATAGACAACACTCATACAAAATCGATAAAGTAAACTGAACTTTACATTATAAGATAACCACAAACAAACATGAAATACATAATCATACAGAACATCTTCTGTGAATTAGAATACCGTATTTTATAAAAATCGATTGAAAAAACCAGCTATCTAAAAAATACATCCTTAAATCCAACAACAAAATATACTATAGTATAGCACAGGCTCAGTAATAATGTGTAGGTCTATAATTGTGCTAGTAAGCATGTTGTCTAAATATCATGCATGTTGTCAAGCTAGTATTTGACTAGCCATTTGGATAGAATGATAAAACTACAAGAATTCGATTGATTTATCTTTTATTATTTAATAAAAGTAACCAACAAATTTGTCAACAATTTAAAAATATTTAGAACCATTGTATATCTATATACTAATTCCTTTTTATAATTGCATTGACTCACATTTTAAATATTTCCTTTGTTTAATTAAATTAATTAGATTATAACTAAACTGATAGCTGGGATTTGTGGGATTACAATGGATTTCTTTTAAGGCGAACAACCAAAAATCAAATACAGATAAAAAAATTGCCATTTAAACTAGTTAGCAATAAATAATATAATAACAGTAAAAAAAATAATAACATATAAATACAATAAGGATAAATAAAATATGACAAAACGACAAGAACTTTAAATGTTAAAAATCACATTCAAACGAGAAAACATGGATTACAAAAGTAGTATTTTTGTTTGTTATTTTTTTAGTAGAAATTAAGATATCTGTACTTACACATTGGAAGTTACTACTTCCACGACTAAGTGCTACTAGTTTTCGCATATTGAGACCTACTTCTTCAAATAATGCTTTCTGTCTTTTCTTAGTAGTTGTCCTCAAAATGTTTATTTATTGTGTTTGAACTTAAAATGAACACTATCATCGTTCTTTATTACTACAGTAAGTAATTTACTTAATAAGATGTTAAAAAATATATATTTAAGGAAACTAGAGTATCGATTTGGTATAAGCTATCGAAGTCAAAGTGAGCAAGCTGACGGTAACATATTTTGAGTAAGTTTGCTATTTAAGATGGACGTTAAAGTTACGTTTTAATTAGCAGGAAATCAAGCCGTTATGGACCATATAATTTGAGGCCTATGCGAGAACCGGACAGTTAATTAAAATAATATCTTACAAAATAAAGCCTATTCAAAACCTTAAGTCATTCAATAACTAACTTTAAAACGTATTTAAGTTTTAACTAGATATATTTACACTCAAGATATTGTTCTACTTTACTAATTTTCCATGTATTAGTAAAGCAAAATTCAAATAAAGACAACAAATGAAAATTGTAAATACATTTTATTCAACAACTTTTATTGTGACTTTGTAATATTATTTTAATTTATACCATAATTGATATAAATGTTTCACCTTCCCTAAAAAACAAAAAACGTTCCCTAGTTCCCGAGTTATACATAATTAGGTCTGAACTTTCAAAGAAAGTTTTAATAAAAGCCAAAAAACTCAGGTCAGATAACTCCAAATTTGTTCGGATCTTGGTGCAGGTGGCGACAATATGTTAGTATCGACGCTTTAGGTGTAAGAGCTCCAATCCTTGATTGTTGAAGGATTGTTTGGATGACTATATGCTATTACACACTAGATATTTTCTAGATATTTTGAAATATGATACAGGAAATGCTGACAAGGCAAGCGAAAGTATTTGTTAATGTCTAACTATAAAATCCGGGGTTTTATGACTGATGTTTCTGTAACAATTAACAATAAATAATTAGCCTAGTAAAGAGGTCAGCGTATGTTATTCAGTTATTTCAGAACATTTCAGAGTCATCCCCCAAGATGTGACCTATACTTCTAATCGTGTCGTTAGAACATGTCGTTTCCAATGTGCGAAAGTCATGATGGTACCTGTAAGCCATATGTACATTAACGTTTGTTTCTTGACATTGCCACTAAAAAGTAACATCCCGTGGTAAACTTATGGTTTGGTAAAATCCAACGATTGTATCACAAAATTCTTCAAGATTTTTTTCTTTATAAAATACTGCAAAAAAGTTGTCCACATAACGAACCAACTCTCACAGAAAGTACTTTATATAAATCTTTATGGATTTTATATGGACTGAACTCATACAAATTTAGCTATAAAACTAGTAAAAACTCATTAACTTCACTGTCAATTAAACATTTAGAAACTAACCACTCTTTTATCATTTCTATAATTTCAGCCATTGGAACGTTCGGATAAGAAGCCACTACATCAACAAAATTAAATACTTACTAGGCAGTTGAGAAATATTTTGCACAATTTTCACAAATTCGTAAGTGTCCTTTACGTAAAATGAAGATGTAAGTTCCAGGAGGCGTGGCACTAACCATAGACTAATGAAGATGAGAAATACCACAGCGCAAATAAGCCAAACACCAGATTAGAACCGACGCATTAGTGTTGGTGATTCAAACGGCTAAATTACTGTGTAACGAAGATCCTTCACATTGATCTACAATATAAGCAATAATATAACTAAATTTCAAGCAAGGCTATCCTTATAAATAAATATTGAGCTTGACTTATAAGAAAATCTATATATCTATATATATAAAAGCGAAATACCACTCACCCACTCACTCATCACGATTTCTCAAAAACTACCGAAAGGATTGAAATGAAATTTGGTATGTAGCTTCCTCTAGGGCCATAAGTACTCACTAAGAAAGGGTTTGAAACATTTCGAAATTTTAGGAGGGGTTTGGGGGGATCAAAGTTACTAAAATCATAATTTCATATCTTTTATTATTATGACAATAGTGCTTTTATTATTTAAGATCCATATATATAAAAGCCAAATACCACTCACTGACTGAACACTTACAAAGAATACAATTACGCTAAAAAGACTGAAAATACCAACCACTACGGGCAATGCCGTACGGGTCAGCTAGTGTACTATATAAAAATGAATTTTTATTTCATTGCTTCTTTTTTTCTTTGTTCATAAAATCAAAAACTATTCCACAAATTTCACTAAAAATTTCACAGTTTATCCATAGGCCTCTCATCACCAGAAGTGTTTAGACGTTACAATTACTACAGAACAAGGGGTTGAAAGGGGATTACTACCCCTATAAAATAAATATAAATTAAACTAACATCCTACAAGATAATAAGCTACAATTACGTAGTATTATGGGTAAGTCATAAAAACCATTTAAAATTTGATTACTTAAGTCGAAGTAATGAAATGGAATAACTACCCATACAATTTAATCTTATATTCTTATAAAACCAAATTGATTTTATATTTTTCGCTTTTGAAATGCTGAATGTATATGTTCAGTGTCGTGTTTATGTGTTTTATTTAAGTGTCCTGCACCTGACGAAGCCGACTGTGATCGGCGAAACAGCTGTAGTGATATACAATAACAAGAATTGCTCTGACTACTAATATAAGGTATTTATCTAGATATATACAATTTAATCAAGCAATAGCGAAGCATTGCCTGGTCCACTAGTGGTGAAAAATAATGCACAGCTGATTAAAATTATTGTTGGTGGTGCTTGTTTAAAATAAATAAAATATTAAATATGCCATGTGTTTGGAGGGAGGAAGGGCTTGGAGTGTAAAGCACCCAGCGGTTCCAAATCATGTGTTTGGAGGGAGGAAGGGCTTGGCGTTTCAAAAAATGTATAAACAACGATATAAATTTCAGCAATCATATTCCTACTATCCACGCGTTATTTAAATTGATCTATAAATTATAATTCCGTAATAGAACACGATAGCAGTGTGTGTACAACATGATTATTTTAGACAATTTACACATTTTTTCATAACTGCAAAACCTTAGGACTTTGTCCAATTAGGCCTAAAGCTACCATTACAAAATTAAAATCATTCGCACGTAGAACGCATCAAATTTATTGTATTATAAATATGCATGTGGAAATACGAGAAGTCATCGAATGAATTATTAGTGCTATAAATATTAAAGTGAGATGCGCCTCTACAAGTCCTCGTAAATGTTTGAAAAAAATTCGAAATTTTAGGGGGGTGGGAGGTTTGGGGGGATCAAAGTTATTAAAAAACGATTTCTTCAAAACTATAGAACGGATTCGAATGAAATTTGGTATGTAGCTTCCTCTAGGGTCATAGGTGCTTTTACTAAGAAAGGGTTTTGCAAAAATTCGAAATTTTAGGAGGGTTTAGGGGGATCAAAGTTATTAAATCACGATTTCTTTAAAACTACCAAACGGATTGGAATGAAATTTGGTATGTAGCTTCTTCTAGGACCATAAGTGTTCACTAAAAAAGGGTTTTAATAAATTGGAAATTTTAGGGGGGTTTGGGGGGTCAAAATTACTAAATCACGATTTCTCTAAAATTACCGAACAGATTGGAATGAAATTTGGTATGTAGATTCCTCTAGGGCCATAGGTGCTCACTAAGAAAGGGTATGAAAAATTTCGAAATTTTAGGAGGGGTTTGGGGGGATCAAAGTTACTTAAATCATAATTTCAGATCTTTTATTATTATGAAAATAGTGTTTTTATTATTTAAGATCTATATATATATAAGCCAAATACCACTCACTGACTGAACACTTAAAAAGAATACAATTACGTTAAAAAGACGGAAAATACCAACCACCACAGGCAACGCTAGTATATATATATAAAAGCCAAATCCACTGACTCACTGACGATTTCTCAAAAACTACTGAACGGATTGGAACGAAATTTGGTCTGTACCTTCCTCTAAGACCGTACGAGCTCAATAAGAAAGGGTTTTAAAATAATCGAAATTTTAGGGGAGGTTTGGGGAGGTCAAAGTTAGTAAATCACCATTTCTCTAAAACTACTGAACGGATTGGAATAAAATTTCGTATGTAGCTTCCTCTAGGGCCGTATGTGTTGCCTAAGAAAGGGTTTCAAAAAATTCCAAATTTTATGGCGGGTTTGGGGGTCAAAGTTACTAAATCACGATTTTTTCAAAACTACCTAACGGATTATCATGAAATTTGATGTACCTTACTCTAGGCCCATAGGTGCTCGCTAAGAAAGGTTTTCAAACCATTCGAAATTTTAGGGGGGTTTGGGGTAGGGTCAAAGTTACTAAAAAAAACACTCAACGGATTGGAATGAAATTTGGTATGTAGCTTCCTCTAGGGCCCTAAGTAGCCTACTCGCTAAGGAAGTTTTAAAAAAATTTCAAATTTGGGGGGGTTGGGGGGGGGGGGGTCAATGTAACTAAAATCATCATAAGAAATTCATAGTGTAATATATTTATTGATATATATATATTTTTTGTTAATATACATTTAACTTTGATTTGTCTATCCGTGCAAAGCCTGATCGGGCCAGCTAGAATATTAATAAAATAAAACTTGAACAAAGAATCTTACAACTAATATGTTTATTAACTCAATAGCGTCTCAACGACAAAGTCGAAATCTTCAGTGATGCAAGAGCTATAACAATCAAACTATAACTAAATTAGTTAAACTGAAGATGGCCACTTTTTCTTTCAAGCTCGTTTGAGTTAATAAACGTATTAGTGGTGAGATCAAGTTGTATTTTACCAAGACTAACTTTCACCAATAGCATGCCTTCTCACTCACACAATAAGCGTTATCTAACACTCAACGCTAAAATGGTATCGTACACATTGATATGGACATGAAAAAAACAGTTCTAGATAGCTTTGGTACATTATATAATGGGTAACGCGTTTTGAATTGTTTGTTATTACAGAGTTTATTGAGTCGTTATATGTCCTCTTGTAACCTAACAATACAACTTAACAATCCATAACAAAGACAAGACTGTAAACGATAAAAATAAATATACAGAATAATGTTTTCATAAAATCCCCAGAGAAAGTGTTTTTAGCTAATACAATTTACATACAATGACTGAATGTTTCTTTCATAAAATGATTACTTCAAACCCTCAAGTCTTGCAAACATATCCTACAGACAGAATAATTCATTAACGTATGGACATGGATGTTTAGTGATTATAATGATGAATCATGTTCTTCTGTCTCTATTATGAAAATAAAACAATAACTTTATTAACTTGGAGTTTTTTAGGTTTGTTCGGAAGCGCAACACCCAATTAAAACACTAATTTATATTTTTTAACTTGTTTTTATAACTCAAAGGTAATTTCAAACACTCGTTGCTAGTTTGAAATATAATATTTATAGGCCTATAGGCCTACTTATTAACATGAATTTTTTCGGTACCAAGTCACAATTAAATAATACAATGAATTACCTTATAAGGTCCTTCTTGTGACTTCAAATTGTTTTTGATCTATTTGTTTACGACTTGTCTCGAAGTATTAACAACTTCATCATCAGATACCTCTTGCTTTTTTTCATTCACTCATTATTGCGTGCTTCACCGGATTTATTAGAGTGCACACTGGTGCTGGACAAGACTGTTTAATGTCTTTTGTGTTTGTATAAGTGTTATGTGTTTTAACGATTTTAATGTGTGACGAGTTCCTCGAGTGAATGAAAAAAAGCAAGAGGTACCTGATGATGAAGTTGTAAATACTTCGAAACATGTCGTAAACGAATAGGTCAAAAACAGTTTGAAGTCACATATACTTATTACTCTTTGTATAGTACATGTACTAATGTTAAACAATCTTTACAATTGTAAGCTTAGTGGAGAGAAAACTGTATTTTTTGTTGCCCAATTTTTGGGACTTCATTAAATGAACTTAAATGAGACGTGCTCATAAGAAAGATATTATTTATTTTCAATTTCACTCATACTTTAAGCGGTAAACGCGTTTACTTCCTACCGTAAACATGTGTGGTTTTAAATTACAGTTTTTATGTTATTGGATACTTAATATTATTACGTATGCACATCTGCTGAATTTTTACGTCGCTATTACAAGGTAACAGCTATTAATGAACAAGGCCTTTAGCAATTTTCATCACGTCTACCAATTAAACTTATATTGATAAATAAATATCAATATTGCATAAACCAAAATCGGGATCAAAATTGTCGTATGACGATCATGAGTGTAGGTTATTTCTTTGACAAACATTAGGAAAATACGGTTTGACTAAGTACTCTTCTAAAATTAGACTATTTATTCGTGTTGAGCAATAATAATTGACAACAGAACTCTCTACAAGATTTTGTCTACTAATGTTGACAAAATAATCTGTTATATGGAATTTATTGACGTTTTACTATCAAAATTTCAGATTTATGTTACCTGTTACAAATGTATTGTTACTGGCATAGTCAGCGTGCTAAACAAACAAAAATGTTCTCAATATTTGTACTGAGTGAGCAAGGAATACATAGACGATATGGGGAATGGTTTATTATACAGATATGATAATCGGTGTTAGTGATAATAAGATCATAGAATATTTTAGATTTTCTGGTTCTCAATATTACCGGTCTTATTGGATTCACAATTTTTGAATTTAGTTAAATGTTTTGAGTTCAGAGTAGTTTACATTAGGTTTTTAATATCTTTTAATAATTCACATTACTCCCGAGAATTCACAATAAAATGTTTTCCATTTTTTTTTTTTTTTTAGTGAGTTTGATGTCTAAGACGCATACAATGCATGGAACAGGCAAGTCTCTGAACACTTTTAAATGCAAAATTAGGTTTAATTTTACAATATAGGTTTCTTTAATATAAATTCTTGGAATTCTTGATAATCTACGGATTAACAATGGACAGCTTATTTAAATAATTTCCTTGCAGCCTAGTTTTATTTTCACGTGAGGGAGGATCACGTAAAGTTATTCAGTTGCAAAGCTATTTAAACGACGATAAACTCTGCCACGCTAAGTGTCTAGCCTGAGCTTTGTCAGCTTTCTTTCACTTTCCTAATGAAATACAAACAGAATAGAGGATTTAAACAATTTGGTTTACATTTGTAATATTACTCCGAAAAGTGATTTTTAATGGTTCATATTAAGAAGTACAATTAAAATCTTTACATTCAATAGTAGTTTGATTTGAGAAACATGAAAACACGAAGAAAGTTTAGGAATAAGGCATAGCAAGGGTAAAACTAAAATATTTATGTTTTTTCAAACAATGGTTTTTTAAAGTATCGGCTTGTGTTTTCAAATAATTCAAATGTTTTGTCTGTTGCCGGGAAATAGATCACCTAAATTACGAATTTCTCTGTTTAGTTCGGATAATTATAATATTTGCGTCTATATTTATACCAGTAATATTATAGATTTATTTAGAATGGTTAAGAAGGAAAGTAAGATGTTCATAGTTGAATAAAAACATAAAAGCTATAACCGCGTAAAATACCAGTTAAACCAATCGCAATTCTCCAAACTTCAAATTAACCACATTAACACTAAAAGTGCTCGCTTGGACGTCCAAGCGGTAATCCAAATCTGCCAACCTACTGAGTTATTTCATACCTAAATGTATGAATTTCCGTATCCATTATGAAACTCTTATTGTTTTTTGTTGATAGTTTATGTACTTGCAGCAGAACAAAAGTGGACTATAAAAAAAAAAACTGGAGCATTATACCGTCACATTTTGTATTTTGTTTATAGTTTATCATTTTATTAAAACCGTAAAAGATGTCCGATTGAAATGGGACAAGAATAGAAATATGTATTACATCGTTGTTTTTAATATGAACTCGTGAATCAGTATATAACAGTACAATTAGTTATATTTTAATATTGAATTAGGGCGTTCAAGGAAACGTCTCTAATAGCATTGCAAAAGGGTCGGTTGCGGAAAGGTGGCTAATAAACCCTGCAGGTCAGTTTGGGCTGCCTCAAGTTAGGGTGGCATCACCTATATATCTGAACACTACCTTGGGATCTACTACAAATCCTTAGAACATTTATTATATAAAATATGGAAAAAGATATGGATGAAAATATGTTTTCGAAAGATAGTTGTTCTCTTTTATGAAAATAGCTTAGTTAATGGAAAAAAAGAAAATTGATTTCTTAACTTTAAACAATTATAGTGCAAATTTATTTCTAAAATTAAACTGATATACTAATTCTGATAAATTTAGATTAACTTTGGAAGTACAAGAAATGATGTTTAGGTTATTCTATATAAGTTTAAACTAAATGATTCTTGTTTTAATCAAAATAAACTGACACGAACAAAATATTGTAGATTTACTTAAAGTTTTCCTTGTTTAGGATTTACTATCACAAAACAATAATACTGAATTCATATGTGTAAGCGAAACCGAACGAACGTGTTTGCCGATATTTATTTTTGTAACACAGCATGTCGTAGTTTAATGGGTTTTAATTTAACGCTCTTGAGAAAGTTGACTGTGACACAAATACACGAGTAATCTTTAACAGTTTTCTTCTTAAAGGGCGAAAACCAAAAAAAAAAGCATTAATAATATTAAACTGAAGCATAAAATAATACGGTTTGTATTAATTGTAATATGTTTAGTTTTAATAAATTCAAAAATTAACTTTTTTGTACAACAACTAAGGTACAAATTAATAATCATTTTATCAGTTATGCTAAACTCTACCGAAGTGACAAAGTACCATACAACTTAATTAGGATATACCGTTAAAATAAACGTGAAACCGTGCACATTTTAACTATAACTTTATTTACTTATTCTCGGCCTGACCTTTTCAAACAAAATGCGATAAATCACTTTACGATTGGTAAATTTAATCTAAAACCAACCGATTACAGGACTAAAAGGTTTTCGTTGATGGAAAAGGAGTGTTTTATTCATGAAACGTTGGAAAAGATATTATACAACTGTAACTAAGTCAATTGATTTTTACTTCTAGTAGATAAGAGAGAGAGGGAGAGAGAGAGTGACGAAGAAAAGTTGATAAAGTTGTGTGTCATAATTTGGGTAATAAGTTGTAAACATTTGCACAATTTTAAAATAAAAGACAATAATACAAACTTCGAGTGCCTCAAAAAATAAAATTTGAACTTGAATTTGATTTGTGAAAAGGAAAATTTATTCAAACATTAAAATGTACAGTTTCTAAACCAAAATTTAATAACTGCCTAACGCGTTTCGATAACCAAATAATTATCATAAAGTTTGAAACTGTAGCTATAGGCTATTTAAACTTTGTGGCTCAAAATAAAACTAATCAAAATTACTTATGAATTACAAAACTAACATGAAATATATCTATAGAATCAATAAATCTGTTCATTGTAGCTAGTGAATCACTAAAGGTGGCGACGTGTTCGTTGAAAAGCGTTTCAATAAAGAAACATAATTGTTGTGAAATTCTGTGTTCAATTTTTATTTTATCAACTCAAAATTAAACTCTTAAAATTGCCTATTAAATACAAAAATATCGATAAATTTATGTATAAAATAGAAAACAACAAAAAATCTATTATTAAATGAGCAAACTAATATGTTTACGTCCAATCAAAAAGAAAAAAATTTTCGTCCAAAACTATATTTTCTTAATCTATTTTAAATTCATGAAATAAAATTACTCTAAATCAAACTATTTGTCTTATTCTACCCTCACTAAAGGATCTTTATTTTAAATCTATATCTTTGCAATGCCTTTGAAGACGCACAATAACTTAACAAGTTATATTTACTTCATTGTAATATTCGATGCGATTTGAATTATACTAATCAATTATCAGCATTTTCAATTAAAATTAAGATGGTTACAACAAATTTTCAAAAATATACTAATAAATATTTAACCTCCTGATTTTAAACATGAAATATTCGGAAGAACATTATTTTGTTATCATTCGTTTATTGGAATAAATGTGCAACTTAAAAGTACTTGTTTCAAATAGTTCGTTAGTTTTAAACTACTAATGTAATAGAACTTTCTCAGAACCTGAACAAGAAAAATGTATTCAAAAATCTTGAAACTTAATCTAAACTGAGCTACGTTAACCTTTACACAATGATTTTTACAAATATCTACTGAATTTACGTCCAAATGTATTTCAATGATACGTCTGTTCAAGTCAGTGATGTTTCTCTTTGTATTGTTATCGGGGTTCCTCCAACTGAAAGGAAACGGTTGTATGACAACACGACTGAATGCTACCTGGAACCCTTGGGGGGCAATAAAAATATTTGCAGGGTACGACATTACGACGTTGCCGAATCTCATTAGCGATTCAGTCGTAAAGTCGTACTCTGCGCGAGGTCCCAGCCCCTAATCCCTCCGCGTCTACCTGCGAGGCTGTCTTGAAGAAAACTTTATCCATACCAGAACTGAGTTCATAGCTAGACAATATTTACCCCTTTAAAGTCACTTCACATATTTTGCCGATAACAGTATGATTATAATATTTGTATAATTATAATATTTCGTCGTATTATCACTTTATATAA